>JAOWBB010012006.1:0-66265 GCA_028565995.1 Ricinus marginatus
TCTTTTTCCCAAACCCCCCCCCCCGCCCCCAATCCCAGAAGATCTCAATCATCGTCTCGAAATAAGATTAAACCCCCGACAGATCCCTAAGATAATTTTCCAATTTCCCCCGGAGCAATGAAATGTCGTGTTTTTCAGCGATATTCGCTTCCGGCAGGCCGCCGGACGAGGGAAGTCCGCGAAGGTAACGATGCCGAACTTTGTGAAGGTGCCCGGCCGCGTTTTTGCGTATTTCGCGGCAAGCTCCCCCGGAAGTTGCCTTTTCCTTTTTTCCCCCCGGATGGCTTAGAGAATTGGTGGCAAAATGAATTCAGCATCGCTTAATTAAAAAGATCCAGTTTTCGTTTGAATTTAAATCATTCTCCAATCAGTGATGCCGAACGTCCTCTCTCGCGTTTTCACAATTCCCGGTTCGCAGGTTGCTTTACCACGGGCATCTGGTACCTGTCGGGTCATCAGCTTTTAAAACCTTAAAAGTCGCAACATTCCGCAGTCTGTGCCCCGCCGAATTCGAACCGTGAACTTTGGGATTCCTCGGTAACGGATCCGGAGGCCTTCTCGAACGCAAAATTATCCAAAATTCTTTCCGTTCCAACTTGTTTTCGGAGAGAGTCTAATAGAATTTCCCAAGCTCCCAGTTATAATCAGATTTGTCTTCTGGAACGAGGTCGCATTTGAATTTTTCGAATTAGGACCCGTTCTTGATTCCGAAATAATTTCCAGTTTCTCTTTTCTTTTTTTCGCTTGGAAGTTATCCCAAGTTTTCGATGAAGGCGAAATTAGAACTTAAATGGGAAACTATCAAGAGATGCATTGCTCTCTTGTAAATACATACAATTGAGATGGCAATCTTCCAGCTGGGAAAGCGATGTAGATATATATATATGTATATACATGACCACTTATACATACCACGGAATAAAAGCTGCTGTAAGTGAGACTTGGTCGTGACAGGGACTGCGCTCAAATGCCGCGATTATAATAAGAAAAATGCTTTTTGTCTTTTATTTTTGTAACGCAGACATTTTTTGTATTCCAACAGCTGAATGATCGGTGCCTTTGCGCGTTGTGTGGCATGTGATGTTTTAAAGTTTAATTTTGATCTGTGACCTGGGCGGCAGGTCAGAGCACTTTTGTGCGTTTGTCCGTTCTCAGTTTGAAGCGAAAAAGATACAAAAAAAAAAAAAAAAAAAGCAGCTCTTTCTTCCCGGACCCGAGGGTTGTCATCCATCAGCAAATATCGGGGTGGAAAGAAACAATATTGAAAAAAAAAAAAAAAGATCTTTTTTTTTCCCCCCGACAGCAGATACCATCGGTTCGGCGTGTTTACCAAGGAACTGTGCATGATTAATGGAGCTGTTTGAGGGGCGAAAGGCGGGGAGGCTTCCGATAAAGATAATTTATTTTTGTGAACTTCAAAGACAGGTTCCAGCCCCGGAGAAGATTTAAAGAATAAATAATGGCAAATTGTAAGGAAGCATGAAAATGGTAGGAGGAACCCCAAAAATTTTCTATGATAACTACCGAAAAGTTTTGGATGAAGAATAAATTTCTCCCTTAAAATTAACCATTCTACGATTTCGATGTAATTATCGAGGAAAAATACACGAAACAGCGTTCGTTATGCCGTGATATTTGCCCGTTCTCACGGATTATTTATGATAAAATATCCCGGAAAATTTTTTTTTTTTTTTGAAAAAAAAGGAAAGGAGAAAAGCGCAAAATGCAGCCAAACAATTTCATTGTAATGAACGAAAAAATACGCCGTGTTAACAATTCTTTTCAAATGCAAAGGGAATCGCAGGTTGTTTACGAATTTCGCGAACAACTTTTACAATAAATCATTGAAAAATTAAATATAATAACCTGGGGGGGGGGGGGAAATAATAAAATTTAAAAGGAATCACATAAAGGGAAAAGCCGGAAAATTGCCGAAGCACCGCCGAACAGTCAGGAACCGATAAAGGATGAAAACATTCGTGGCGGCAGCGGAATTTTCGGCAAAAGCATCCTCCAACGCGAAGCCGGCGAATTCAAATTGACGTAAGCGAAAACGGATTTTCCATCCTGCGGGACATTTATTAATCTGGAAGTCATCAGGTAAACAAAACGCTTGTAAGAAGATTATTAGAAGCTGCCTGCTGCTGCTGGCTTTTCTCGAAGAACCCTCGGGAACAGTCGGAGATTTTCCATCCAGCTGAGGTTCTCCCGACCCGTCCGGAGTGGGAAAATCGGTTCCGAAACCCGCCGCCGTTTCCCGCGGAAACGTCCCGTCCGCAAGGAGATGGCAAGCGCATCCCCTTGGGACGGAGCAATCTTCGGTCGAAACGCCGGGGCGGGGGCCCCGCGACCGAGGCAGTTGCACTGACTGGACACTGAGGGGCCGAATTTTCAAAATTAGCACGTCAGAGGGGGCAGCGATCGTTCGGGTTTCAAAAAATACTAAAAAAACCCGCGCAAGGGAAATGAAAAAAAAAAGAGAGCAACGGAGGAAAAATCATCGCGCGGAAACGGTTTTCTTTCTGAAAGCTTTTAGTCAGTTTTCAAGTGGCATCCCGAGCGAAATTCCTGCTGGAAGAGGCAAGGCGAAAGCGGGAAAGTCCTGCTGCTCGTCACATAAATCATGAAAGGAGCAGTCGGGAGCGGGAAAAACCTCAATAACCTGAAGCGAGGGACAGGTACGCCTCGTGCTGAGATTTCGGCGGAATCACAATTTAATGTTACGGGTTTGGGATGATCTGACCGCAGGAATTAATTACCGTGATTTAAAGAAAAAGGCAGCTACATTTTATTGTAATGGGAAAATGTTTTAATTATTTTTACATCTCAGCGGCGGCCGCAAGATATTGCGGAAGCGCGGGGCGGGTCTCGCGTACTGTACAAGATTAATTTATATCTGCACATTCGTTTTACATCGAAAAAAAAGTACATTCAGAGTTAAGTTTTCCCCGGGAGGAAAATAATAAATAAGCAAAAAATACGTAAAGTTTTCGTATCGCGGGGAAAAGTTATCCTCGGTTTGAAACGAATAGCTTCGTTAAATTTCCATATTCCGGTGCCCTCGCTCGTGACCGGCTTTTATTGAAATCTCTGAATTTATACAGAAGTAAAATACATGTAGGAGATGAGCGAAACGGCATTAAAGGATTAAAACTCGTTTCGGATATTTGCAGAGATGAGATATGAGAGCGGAAGCATGGAGTGAGAGAGATTAAGGAACAAAACTGGCGGAGGAAAAAAAGTGCGGCTTCATGATGGAAAAGGTTGAATTTAGCAACGTATAATCTTTAAATGGACGGATAATGTCCCGGAGGGAAAAGCGGAAGCCATTTCAAAAATTCTGTCGGGCGAAAATCGTGAAACCATCGGTTTGATCGTCCCCAGATTTGACGCGATGACTCGCAGAGGTTCGCGTCTGCTGGATGATCGATTCGATTTTCCGGCGGCTTTCCCGGGGCGGGACGGACCCGAATGCCTGCCGTCGGCGCTCCGCCGGGGCGGGAGGTCCCGTCAGCAGTCGAAAAGGCCCTTTCTCCGCGTTTCCCTCCGCGACCTTTCGCCGCTTTTCCCTTCGCTGTTCGGCGCCGAATTCTTCGCGAGGCCTCGTTTAACGCACTCCCACGGAATCTTCGAGAGAATCAAACTTTTAACCCGGTTACGGATTCCATTTAGGGTTTGCATCTTCCGCCCTTCCTTCCGGAAAACCTGGAAAGCTTTACCGGAGCAAATTTCGAGAGGCACTTTTCCGCTGGGTCCTTGTCTTTTTACGGCACCAAATGCGACTAAGGGGGTCCTCCCGAATTAAATCGAACGGCCGGGATATTTGGATTCCGGACGATCGCGAATTAAATCTCGATGCACATTCGAATGAATAATATATACATTTCCGTAATTGCACCGACGTAAATTACGCCGCTGACGCCTCGGATTACTTCTCAATCGTCGATCCTGGATCAGGATCGGGGAGAAAAAGGAAAAAGAAAGAAATTAAACACGTTAAACGTACGGAAATCAGAGTTTCTTTTCCTTTAAACCTCGCTGCTTAACCGCGCACAACAGCATAAACTTGAATAATTAAAATAATCCAAATCACTGAACACCGAGAGTCACTTTTTTCCACCCCCTTTAAAAAAGCGACTGCAGCAATGTCAGAGTTTAAAATTAATAAATGTTTCGTTGAATTTCCTCCCCTTTCGCCCCATCGCCACTCAACCGAATCTACAGACCGTGCACAGCGAAGATGAGCAGAAAAAGAAGCGAGAACCATGAAAAAAAGAAAAAAATTCCTTCGTAACATATAAAGAATTGAATTTTTCAACAGGAAAAAAAAAAATTGAAATAACGGAAAATCCAAAATTCAGCTTTTAATGACGGTCCAGAAGGATCCATTGATAATGAAAATCCATTAATAACGAATACGGCGCAATGGTCGCATTGTTCGCTTCCCTTCGCTCTCAAGCCGTAGGAATCGGATTTTCGGTTGCGACGCCTCCGCGCCCGCGTCCCACTCGCCCCCACCCGGCAGCGGCCCGGGGGCCCCGGGGTTCCCCCGCGGAAATTCCCATCTCTCCCGCTCTCCGGCAACCCGGAAGGAAAAATCCAATCGTTTTCCCGGGGTCCGCCGCATTTTCAGAACAAACGGACCGCGGACGAACAGGTCTCAAGGGCAGGGGCCGGAGGAAGGAAAAAACCGGTTGAGATCCATTCAATTACGGGAGACCGAAGCGGCTCGAATCTCCGAACGTTTCTGAAACGTTCGGAGAGGAAAAATTTCGCCGAGAACAATTTTCCTTCGTTCGAGGGCGCGTGCGTCGCGCCTGGAAAAGCGGGGCCCGGCGCGGCACCTGCCTCCGAACCCGATTTTATCGCAAGGCGAGTTACGCAAATCCAAGTCAGCACTGCGGGACGCGAAGATGCATCCGATGGGAGAGAGCGCCCCGGGTGGAGGCCCGGATTGGAATGCACCGTCCGAGACGTGACGTGCGGGGGAAATTTTCATCTTAAAAATTTTTCCCGGGAGCCGTTCACGCGAAGGCATTTCAGGGGAGGTTTAATTCGCGCACCGTAATTAAATATTTATTCGCCCGAATGTGGCCGGTCGCGTAATTTGTGCCAGGTTTTACGGCTGAAACCCATCTCCATTCGCTTTGGCCGCGTTGAGGAAGGGAAAAATCTTCAGCCGGAGTTTCGCCTTAAAACCTAAACGTGCTCCAGAAAAACAAAAAAATTATTGCGGAGTTTAGGACTCATATTTACAGTTTACATAAATTTTAACCTCGGGATCCTTCTCCCGCTGTTTTCAATAAACTTGCGTAAAAGGCAAAATATTTTACAATTTAATTTCTTTTCACTACGAGAAGGGAAAATGAGGGTTTTTATCCCCGATGAGTCTCCAAAATAGTTTCACATCTATTTATTAAATATTAGATTTTGTTTTGAGGCAGAAAAAATTTTCGATTTCCATCCATAAATTTAAGTTATTTAATAAGATTAATACATGTATATATATGTGCATGTAATAAAATGCAATTTTTCGGGGATTTTAATTAAAATCAATTTTTTTTTTTTTTTGTGGTTCAGGCAGGGTTTTTTTTCGGCTTTATTTGTGCGAATGCCATTTGAGCCTCATTTGAATTTTCATGTTTTCCCATTTCAAACATTTTTTTAATTTTTTTTTTTCTTCTCGCGATGAATTATGGAGGTTAAATTTTGTTTTGCAAATTTTTCAGAAAAACGGATGTTTTTAAGTTTTTAGTATTATAACTTTTGCATAAAATAAATTTTAATTTAAAAGAAACAGGCTCATGTAATTGAATAATAAGTGCAAAATAATAAAATTAAAAAAAAAAAAAAAAAAAATTAATTTTTATGATATACCTTCCGACTAATGCAAGCCCTAAATTACATTACGCAGGGGCCTGCATTATGAAAAATAATTTATAAATATACTCCAGCAGCGCGGGGAGGCGCTAACGAGCGAGTATTTGACTCCACGTAGAGCAATGCACGTGGAATCGCGGAGGAGTTAAATGATGTTTGACTCGACGAAAAAATATATTTTCGAATATTAAGCGCGGGAGAGGAAAATTCACCGGGAAAGCCGACAGAATTAAACGCGACATGCTCCGGAATTTCCCCTTTAAAGGCATTTCACCAGCAGCGATTAACAGCGATTTCTGACACTTTGCTTGGCCGAATTGCAATTCGGTTGAATGGTTCAATTAAAAGTGTAGTAAATTCATCAGGAATAAGCGTCGGCTGCAGGAGGGTAGATTTTTTTAACGTCCGAAAAAGGAATCTCGAAACCTGGCTCGGCGCCGGAAAGGCTTTCGGGAAAGCCGTCAGGCACGCTTCCTTTTTTTCGGCAGTTCCGGCGGAGCTTTGAACCGTTTGATATTTCGGACGGGAGCAGCTCCGGGACGAATCGCCCTGCGAAAGCTCTCGGGTCCGACGGCCGAAGTGCGGCCGATGTCAGTGCGACTTTTACCCCGGTCTACCTCACCCCAACGAAAGCAGGCGACTGCTCGGAAAGTGAATATTTTCAACGGAAATGGGAAGTTCGTCACTCTAAACGCTTGCAGCAGATCGCATTTCGGATTTTGCATTTTTTTTAACTGGCTCCCCTTCCGCAATCTTCGCTGCAGCGCCCTCGCCCGTCATCCACGCTGTCGGATCGGGAAATGTCTTCGGACGCGAAGTGCGCGACACACTTCGGCCGTGCAGAGGCGCGAACGAAGCTCTCGGTTTTTTATTTCCCTCGCGACCAGGTCGCATTTTGACAATGTTTCTTCTTTAAAACCGCTTGCCCATCGAGACGCGTTAACTTTTCCTTTTTTTTAGAATCTTAAATTCTGAACGAGAGTTTATGAAGTAAAAGTTTTAATGAGAGGCAGTTAATATCGTTTACATCCCGACTTAAAGAGTTTTCTTAAAACTATTCATAAGCCTTTGTCAATCATCGATTAAGTTTCCTTCGGCGGGAAGACGATGCTCTTCTTCTCCCTTCGGATAAATCTGAGGCTCGGATCTTTCGGGAACTTGGTTGCCCGCAAGGGGCGTTCCCTTTCGCCCCCGTCTGGGGTGCCGCGGACCTGGGACAAGGCGAAGAGAGACCCCGGGAACGGGGGAATAAGGAAAAATTGGGCCCGCAACGGAAAAACGCAGCCCGAAGCGGGAAACAAAGACGCTTTTAGGACGATTCAGATTTAAAAACACTCCGATTAATGCGAATTCGGTGGCACGGGGCAAAAGGGACGACTTTCGGAAGAATCTTCCCTTCCGAAGAAGCCGAGCCCGACTGGGCATCAGTCACCCGATCCGCTTTCGATCCGGATTTTCATCCTGTTGTTATAAACGAGCGTCCGACCGAGACGAAGAACGGAAAAATTACCGTCGGCCCTTCTCAGGTTCTTCAAAAACGAAAGGCGAAAAGCTCAGAATCAATTATGCAAATTAAAATTAGATTTTAAGACGAGCACCGCAGAGGGACGTCGAAAAGCCGTCGTTCGCGCACCTAAAAGGAAACGTTTTCACTTCTGCGGCACGTTTTTGATCCGATCGAACATCAATGGGAAAAGGGGCGGAACACGAAAATGATATTACCATCAGGGGTTGTCGGACGAAGAAGACGTGGACCGGGAAATTGCCGCGAGAGAATGCATCGCAGGAAATATAAAATATGCAAGGGATACAGTGGACCGTGTACTGACGGTGCGGGATTTTTGGGAAAGAGTGAAATATTCGGAATTGACTCGCTGCAGATCCCGGTAGTCTTGGGGACGGAAATTCGGCAGCACGGAGCTGCAACCGAACGCGCGTTTTAAACGTTCGGCTGCGGAAAGTAAAAAATGTTCCGAACGCCCGCGCACCGACCGTCAACTCATCAGCAGCAAGGCATTTGGGCCGAGCGCAAGGGATGACGGGGGCGAGGCATGACGTCCGGGGATCTCGTTCGGTTTTTGAAATTATCGAAAATCTTTTCCGTCTTTCGGGTTTCCAAAGCTCAATTTCTTCAGCGAGGATTAATTTTAAATTAATTGAAAAATCGGTTCGGTAAATTACCGGGGCCGACCGACTCGGAGAGCGAGGTACCAAAGGGAAACGTCCCGTTTTCCATCACGGGAGATCGACGTTCCCCTGAAAATTGCACGTACCTCCCTTGAACTTGAGGAAAATTCACCGAGCTCCGGGGTTGAAAGCGAAGGAGAGTGGAAGGGGCGTGACTTCAGACAGGAATTTTCCCATAGAAGTCGCTTCCAAGCTTTTCAGTAGCAATTCCTCGGTCGGATCCCGAGGAATTTTCATCAAGCGTCATTTGCCTTAAGTATTCGGAGAGGAGATTCTGAGGGCTCGAAAGTTAAGAATATTGGAGAAAATGGATTTTTTTTTTTTCATCCCTTTCCCTCTCGAACGCTCTTCCGAGACGGAAATTCCCGGGAAGAGAAAAGGGTTGCAAAAGTTCGCATCTTCGCACTGTTCCTCCTCTCGTGCGCGTCGAAATCAACCCCCTGCTCCCGAACCGATGCCCCGTGAAAAGCCTCCCGAGCACTTCGCACGCCGGGAGCCGCGAATGAATCCCGAATGAGGAATGACCAAAGGCAATTGGTGCATATTAATGAGCATCCCTCGTATAATCGCTTTACCTTTTGAAACATAACATAAAATTGGATTAGAACGGGAGGAAAAGCTCCATTCCGCGCCGGGAGATCGTCCTGGATGAAGCATACCTTTCGACGCGTAAAAGTGACAGGCTCCAGCGGGGAAAAATATGATTTTTTTTTTTTAATATCTCCTGTCGCACGCATCCCCGCAGGATTTAGACAAAATTGCGACCGCAGGATTTACCATCGGCGCAATTTGATTTGTTTTTGCGTGAAAATCTTTGCCTTTGATCACGTCTTAACCCAATACGCGACATGAACGTGAACAATAAATAGTTAGAGAATAATTACATTAATATGACAAATTTAGGGAGCGAAATTAAGCCCCGTCAGGATTAAGGAGATGTAAAAGGCAACAATTTTCCCTTTATCTACCGAATAAAAATTATTATCTCCTTTGGATATAAAGGTTGGCACGTGCTTCCCACCAGCTATTATTCTTTTGAGAGCTTCCATCTTAATTATCTCCACGGATAATTGTGGCTGCGCGTGAGTTCGTCTATTTTCCGCGGGGAAGGCTTCCCAACCGAATATGAAATTCTTCGGAACTTAAAAGATTTCCCGGCGGGGAAAAAGTCAATAAGTCAATAAGAATGTCGGAAAATAAAATTTCGCAAATCTTTGCGATTCACGTTCCGACGCGTCTCGTGGCGCTTTCATTTCCATCCATCGGAAGGTGCGCGAGTTCCGACGCACTCGGACACAATCGGCCCTTCCAGCGTTTCGGGGAGGTTTATCCGGTTGCAAACGAGCCGGCTAAAGGGTGGCGGGCGGAAGAGCGGAGAAAGCAATTCCCGCCGGACGGAAGCGACTCCGAAACTCAAGACGCGACTGGAAAATTTTGCGGGGGGATGAAAATTTTGCACACTTTAGACAAGGAAAAGCAGAAACAACATGAATTCGTGCGAAAGCGAAAGGGCGGCGTCCGCCCCATGCGATATTCGCAATGGAAAATGGATCGCGGTCGTGGATTTAATTGCGGTTATCGACCGAGTAAAAACCGGCAAAATCAAGTCAAAATCCGTACTGATCCGTGCCGAAATGTTTGCGGGGAATAATGAAAATTTTACGCGAAAGGAAAAGCGACTGTTGATATTTTCGCTGATGGGGGCGAAAAAGAGCAAAGGCTCCGAAAAACAAAAAAAAATCGCTTCCCTTTGTCTTTTTTTCCCGAATTTTCGCCTCAACGGCAGCGAGAAGTCAGCAAAAGAGAGGAAGGGCCATAAATCTTCGGCTCGCAACAAAACCAACAGCACATCTCTTTCACATCGCTCCTGACTCGTTGGCCGCCTTCGGTTTTCGGGAAGAGTAATCTACCCCTTGTTGCATCCCTTACCGTCTTCAGCATTCGCCCGTTGCTTCTCCCGTTTCTCTCGCCGCCCGAGGTATTTCTCCCTCCGGTGAGAAATATAATTAAAGGCGACGACGCGTTCCGCGGTGCTTTTGTGCGAACTTTCCGAGCGAAAAAGTCGCCTCCTCAGACGTCGCTGATGCGAAACTTCCTCGCCATGATTTCTCGGATTTCCCGGGCAACTGTCTTTTGCGGGACGCCCTTCCGGTCGGAAGAAAGTCTCCCGTTTCATTTTGCTCCCGCAAGTGCGAGGCGAATTCCGACTCCGCCTGAGTTTTTCCGGGGCCGAGGAACCCGGAAAAACGGAAAGTGAAACGGCAAAAAACGATGTCGCGGCCGGGGAAATTTTCTTATTTTTTCCTTTTTTCCCACGGATTCTGCCAATATCTGTCCGTGATTGTTTCCCGCAGTGCAGCCACGACAAAAATCGCACTATTAAAAACACGAGAAAAAATTCCATGTCTGAATATTACATTTTTCCATCCGGCCGATGAGCGGGGGGGGGGCGGTTTCTGTTGGAAAGAGGCTGTAAGGGTGGGGAAATTATAATGCCGAAAAGTTCGAAATCCCCCGCGTTCGAGCCCGGAACTTTTGGGGGAATCGAAATTTTAACCCGAGATAGAAGACGAGGCCAAGTTTTTACGGGTTATTTTAATGTTGATTTCGTAATGTATTAACATCACGGAAATAAATTACCCGGAAAAACATGGGAAAATTTGATTGGAATCTATGGAAAATATAATTCTTCCACGTACATCGCATGGGATGGACTGCTGTCCCCTGCCTCTTTTTCCTCCGTTCCACAGCGAACGGGGGTTTACGTCGCGTTATCAACCCTCGCAATATCAACCTGCACAATTCCCGGGGTTTCATCTCCTTAGATCCCGGGGAAAAATAAAATGAAATCGTTCGAGGAGGAGATCGTCATTGTGCAGGGAGAGTTTCCGCGATGTCAGGTAGTTCGACCGAAAGACGGGTGGAAGGCTAATTAGAAAATAATCCGAGATATCCCTCTCCGCGACAGCTCAGACGCAGGAAAACTGTTGGGGATGATTCTCTGGAAACGGGGGGGGGGGGAAGATCGAGGGTTCCAAAATCAGACGGAACCATCTCGTTTCCCCGCGGTCTCCCATTCGCGTCTCTCGCTTCATCAATCAGAACATCAAGCCGGAAGGTTTGTCTTGAGGAAGAGGCGCTGTCGGGAGCTTTTGGCAGTCCCGTGCACGCAGGGAGGGGGTCGTGCCTCGATTTTTCTTGCATCTGAAAATTTAATGCGCATCTTTCGGGGGATGTTTCTTTACGGCAGCGCCTGAATTTTTAATTCCGGCGGATGACTTCGCCCGACTCAAAGTGGGAAAGGCTTCGCAAATGCGATTCCAAACCCGGTGCGCGGGCGATAATTTATTCACGAGCCGCAATTAAGGTTTCTTCACTTCGCGGACCGGTTTCGATGGGAGGAATTTCCCGGTTTAAAACGTTCCCCGATGAAGTCGGGCCTCCCTCGGAATGCCGATCGCGACCGCAACGGGCAAAAAATTTTGCGGCAAATCGCGGGAAACCCCCCCCCCGAGGCCATCCGTGACGCGTTCGGCAAATTATTCCATTTGCCGCCTGAATAATTGAAAGCGTTTTGGAAAACAAATGTAAACCCCGTACGAAGTAAGCGGCAAACGCAAAAAAAAAAAAAAAAAAACGTTTTTATTTACGGCGCCGGCGGATGCGGCGCGCTCTCAGCGTGGAAGTTCTCCTGCAGCGAATCCTTTTCTTAGAGCCGGGAAAAGAGGTTCCGGCCCCGGAATCCCTCGGGCTCCTTTTCGATGCCGGAAGGGACCAATCTCCGAGGCAAAATATCGAGTTTCCGCGGACAAAAACCAAAAAATGAAATTAAAAAAATCTCAAACGAAATTCATCAACTGCGCACGGCAGCACCGAATGAAAACGCTTGCGAGTGACGCTTTAATTTAATGTTTTCGTTTCACTGTTTGTCACGTCGAAAGAGTCCCAAATCGAGACTGGCGCGAAGGCGCTTTTCCGGCGGATTTCCGTTGCGCGGCTGCAGAAAGGCGTTTTCCTTCCGGTCGAAGAAGATCCAGGGTAAATGTCGGATGCCGGGGGAGGGGGGGAAAAAAAAATTTAAGGTTCGAGTGTTCGCCCGTACTTTTTAATCTCGCTTCGGATTTAAGTGAGAAAAGAGAAAAGGCTCAAGAACGAAATCGGAAACGCCACAAACTCTGTTTTATTACTGGTAAAAAAACAGAGTTTGACAGCGTTAACGGAGGAGTTTGGATCTGGAGAAGAGAAACAAATCAAGCGTCATTCACGGCTGATCCCTTTCAATCGAAGGTAAAACCATCAATTAGCAGTGGGAAAGGAGTGAGATGCCTTCGCTGGAGGCTGCTGTCCAGCGTGAGGGGATGAAGTTAGGTTAAGGAGAGTAAAGGGCAATTTCTTCCTTTCAACCGATATCTTCGCCGGAATTAAACTCGTTTCCGTGACTCTTTTCCTCCGGTACCTGAAATCCCCGCCGTCACGGGGTTGCTCGGCTTAATTTAACCCCCTTTCGAGACTGGATAGGAAGGAGCGTCCGAGCGGCTTTGGAACCCTCTTCGGATACCGCGCACCGGTTCGGGGGCTGCGGAGAGAGCTTCGAGACCGGAGTCCCGTAAACGTCACGGGGAAAAAATAAAAGTTTGGCATTTTCTCGCTGGCAATTGCCGAGAAACGATAAATTACGCACCGGAAGATGTAAAAAGTCACCTAGGACACCTTTCTTCCTCTCGGTTCAGCAGATGATCGGGAGCTTTTGGCTGGAAACGGATACGCAATGAGCCGGCTGCGGAAAAAGTTAGGAAGAACGGTCCAAAAGTTCTTGTCCAAATGAAGCAAGTTGCGGGGCAGCCAACGAAATGTCCATCGTAAGTTTATCTCGGATTGCCGGATTCGGTGCTGCACAAATACATTTTTGTGAACGGGCGATGGAAAATTATTGCTAAACTTATTTTTTTGGTGCCGGGAAAACGAGCCGAATTTCCTAAAACTCCGCGGTCGTAGGCACAAAAAGTAAAAAATTATCCCTGTCTCTTTTTTATTTTAATGTAACGGAAAGTTAAAAGTTAACACGTTTCAAATGCAATTTTCAAAGTTCTTGAAAAACTTTTTTCTAAAAAAAAAAAAAAACCTGACTATTTTTGCAAAACCTGAACTTTAAACGCATTTAAATTATAATTAAAAAGATATATACAAGATTATCAGCAAACATTCGTACGTTATCCAGATATATAAAACTATCTCTTATTTTCTTTTTAAATTTTTATACAGGATTATTATGTAGAATTTACATGTATATATAGATATAAAAGTAACTAAAACACGATTCGAAAAATGGAAAAAATTTAACAGTTTGGGTTATTCAAACTCGTTTTTTTTCCTTTTGGCTTTTAAAAGTACTTTTTGTTTTCTAGAAAGTTACGTATGAAACTATACTTATTATTTCATGCTCTCATGCTGCCACCAATAATAACTTAGGTTATGGAAAAGGAGTCAACATGAATTGCATCTAAAATTTAATCTACTCACATTTGCGGCATGGAAAATTTAAAGCTCGATATATGTTGCCCACCTGGAAGATAAATGAAAAGCATGTAAGCTGGACGATGTCACGGGAAAAAATTTTTATTATCATAATATCAACCGCGAAAATACGCTTTTCCTGTTATTTCCCTCGATTAAAAGCAGGGCCCGATAATTTTATTGATAAAAGCTGCATACAAGAACGGCAATTTATTCGCCATTCAAATATGTTAACAACGGAAACATATTTTTCGGGTCCCTCAGGAAAAATAAATGGAGAAACGCGCGAACGGAACGCGAACGTTACTCGGGGGTTGCGACAGCGTTAAACCTAAACGGAACGGGGGAAAATTTTCAATTTCCAAATCGGGTGACGAAAAGATCGTAAAATGACAGTCCGATCGAAGACGGAATTATAAAACGTAAATGGAGCCGCCGAGTTTCCCGATCGGAGGAGGCCCCGCTCTCTGGAACGGAACCGCCCGGCGGAAACTGCGCGAGGGGATGCAAGTTTGAAACATCCCTCGACCACCGTGAGCGGAGAACTCCAATAAAACCGGAGAAATGATCCCGGCCAATGGTGAGAGGGACAGCGGAATTCAAAGAGTTACGGGTACGATTCTGAGCTGACGAAGGCGGGGGGGGGGGGGTGCACGACAGAAGCACCGGAGACGGCAGCACCGGTGGTAACTGCGTTGCTTCAGGTTCCAGACGCCTTGAAATGGGCGCAAAACGGTTTTCTTTTCCAGCCCCGGCCGCTGCGCGATCTTCCAAAACGGATTCCTCCGCGAACGCTGACTTGCGCGAGATCCGCCAAAGGCTTGTTTGCATGGGCACAAATGCAGAGAGAGAGAAGTGGCTTTGGGCTCATTTTCCTGCCCCGGGATAAGAATTTGCATTTCGGAGCGAACGGAGAGCGGTGAAGGCGAAGTCAATCAGCAAACGAATGGAAATTTTCCGAAAGATATTTTTCCGACCGGTCTTTCTTTTTTTTTTTCGCAAAAGAGAAAAAGTCCCATTAAGCTGATTCCATGTGAGCTTTCCGGGCTCTGGCAATTTCCACGCCATAAATGAAGCTTTTCATTAGGCGGCGTCCCTGTTAAGACGGCGTCTATTCATTTGTGTGCCGTAACGAAATCCCCTTAAATCTCTTAATGCTTCTTTCTGTTCGCCATTCATCGATAAACTATTCTCGTCGTTGACAATTTAAAATATTTTCCCTTCGCGCGATCCCCCGGATGAAGGCTCCGGGCCCGCAACGTGAAAAACCACGCCGCAGATTTTTCTCCCGGTGCACTTTTTTCCCTGTCGCCCATTCTTCAGAACCCTCGCCGTTTTTCCGGCTCGAAATTTCCCGGCGCGGTTCGCTCGCCGAATCCTTCGCGCTTTTCTCAAGGTAAAAAAAAAAAAAAAAAAAAGTCTCTTGCATATCCCAATCAAATTCCCATTTTCTTTTTCTCTGGAACTTGCCTTTCAACCTTCTGCACGAACCTCCTTCTCGAACGGAGGAAGGAAAAGGATTACTGGAGAGGCGCAAGAAGTGACGGGGTTTGGGGGGGGAGCACCCTCCGATCCAAAATTAATTTATATTAACGATTTCGAAGAGAGATTCTCCCAAATAATCAAAATAAAGGAAAATTTTTCGAGGCGAATAACTAAGAATTTTCGGTAAAGGCAGTCGAAAACGGCGATTAATCCAAATGGAAAGAATTTATCCCGGGGAAAACGGGTCCAGGGAATGTTTGTCTTTCCATTAAAATTCCTAAAATAGCAGGCATTAATATTATACGTAAATATATATATATGTATGTATTTTAAAATGTTAGGGTTTCGCCCGAGACGCCCGCATCCGCATCATGAACTTGTGCAAATTCTTCCAAAAGCAGCTTGCGTCCAATAAAAGTTAAATATGTGACAAGATAAGAACACTTTGTTTTACGTGCAAAGCAGCGAGATTAACGTCAGCAAAAAAAAAAAAAAAAAAAGTGGAGGTAAAGAAGACCAATGAAATTACGAAAGATATCCCCGTAAATGTATTTCTCTTCGTTGCTTACGAAGGAGAGGTGGAAATGCCGGGAAAAAGGAAAATAAATTGAGATGCCTTTAACCTTTTAGCATATCATATACATGTATGCATATTAAAACTCTAGCACAAAACATAAACGAGGAAAATTTTAAAAATACCAGTCTCTAATCAAGTGTTTGCAGGATTTTTATATCCCAAGGTAGCTACCCCCTCGCAACATGCTCCCTAAACATAAAATTAATGGCGAACGAAAAAAATATGGGGGTGTTTCACGTATTTGAACTCATTTTTTAAAGTGATACAGAAGGAAAAATGTTTGTGTTAATAAGGGATGAAGAAAATAAGGGGGTAAAAATCCCGTTATCTTATTTACATTAATTGTCTTAGAGTTTCCTCTCGGATACTTTTATACCTTCAATTCCCGTAAATGATATTGGGAATAAAGTCCCGAGAGTTGCTTAAAAACCGAGCTTAGTTTCTAATTAAATGCGCTCGGATATAAAAATGGCAGTCTTAACAAGCAGTAAAAGATTTAGAGATCCATTTAAAACTCGAAATTCGCTCGATTTATCGAAAAACTTTGCATCAATGCCTTCGAGTCGGAAGGAAGGAAGGCGAAATTTTGCGCGAACCTACGAAATCTTCGATCATCCCCATCAACGGAGCGGACCGATCGGGTTGGACCCCGGTCCGAAGCAGCATCGAACCGGAAGGAGGCATTCGACAGCCCTGCCCTTTGCGGGCTGCAGCACGCGCAAAGAGACCTTTCCGCCGAGATCGAGAAAGGGTTTTTCGGTTTTGAAATTGTCGAGTAGAAAAATAAAGGGATTTGAGTTTTGGTCGCGTACAAATTGGGCCGGGATGAGATCTGATGAGGAGTTAAAAAGAGAAATGTAAATGCAAAAGGAGTTCGGGGATGACATGAGAAACAGACCGAAATCATCCCCTTTCCCCCCCCGGGGTGGGGCATCCAAGGCCTGAAACTCGTTTTTTGAGTCCGCGCTGCAGCGCGGCCCGTTATTGATCCTTCTCCATTTGGGTCTTCCGAGCTGCCGCACTCGGCGGGGAATTTTATGTTAATTCACATCACCATTCAATTCGCAAAGCACAATGAGCTTTTCAATAAATTGGCGAAGGTGAAATTTTCTTGCCGGCTTTTCCAGTCCGAACCCGTGCACTCGGTGCACACCGTAACATTGTGATGCCTTCGGCACGGAGAACGGGCAGTTAAAACCCGGGGCCCCCGTCCAATCAAGACGTTAAACTGTGCCCCGTGTTCTGGCACAAGGAGGCCGTTGCTGCTGGCACAGCGATTCCATTCAAGTTTTTTTCATCTGGGGAACTGATTTTTGTTTTTTCGGATTCCTAAAAAAAAAAAAAAAGAGTGCCGGTGCGTAAAAATCCCGTTTCGCAGCCCGGAGCCCTTTCTGCCTTTGGGACATAAAAATGGCGATTGTGAAATTTAAAGCGGGGGTTCGTACCTTGAGGCAGGGCTCCCGACAGCATTTTGCCTCCTGGAAAGGTTGAAAATTTTCATTTATGCTTCACTTACGACAATTCCTCCCGCGAACCGAAACATTTATAAATTCCTGCAGAATCGGACTAATAAAAAAATTGCAATGTGAAGTTTGGCAGTGCGCTGAAGATGCTTTCGATTCGCGACAAGGTAAGGAATCCCCTGGAAAAACCGCAAATTTTTCAAAAACAGGAACCTTATAGCGGGGAAGTGCCCATCCATTTCGAATGTTTCGGATTTTGAGATCAACTTAGATTCCTGCCAGTCCTCTGCTCTTTTAATTCCCATCAAATTGGGTTATAAATCTGAGGTCAGAAACCTTTCCGGAGAAAAACGATTTAAGGTAAGAACCTTTTCTCATTGTTCCAGCCTTTGCTTCGCTTAACGGTCATCCATATAATTAATCCCGGCTGGAAAAGTTCACCGAGAAAATCGGACAAGATTTATTTCCGAGAGGTAGAAGGGTTGTTTTCGGCGGGAGGATCGGGGGCGGCGAAGTTTGTCAGAATCGTACATTTAATCTATATATTCGGGGCGGGGGTTACCCCTTTGGACGTATCTAAAAATCGGTTTCTCGAACAAATCACGTCTCGGATCGCGAAAGTCGCGGTTTTCGCGATCCCTTTTTTTTCCGGGCCATGAGTCCCCAGGTTCGGTCCGCTGCCCCGAAACGGAAAAAATCGCATCCGTCGATGTGACGATCGTCATCTCCGACGATTCGAGCTTCCGGCTCTCCGCCGCCTTCCGCTTCCGTTGAAAGTCTTGTGGCTTTTCCAGCTTGCGGCCTCTCGACTCCCGCAATTTGAGTGCAGGAATTTTCCGGTCCCCGGAACCGAGAACTGTGAAACCTCAAAATTACATATTTACAACCCCCGAGGGTAAGGCCGAAAGCATCGTCGGCCTCCGGTCGAAGGCGAAAACGTTGAAAAAAATTTTTCCCGCCCTTCTCCCCCCCATTAAGGGAGCGATTTTAAGTAATCGAAGTTGCGATTGCATTCGCAATTAACTATATTGTTTAAAGGTACCTCAAATCAAATTTTATAAGTAACCGAAAAACGGGCGTTATCTTCGGCAGGAAAGAGGTAAATATAAAACATAAAAATTGCCCCGCAAACCGGAGAAAGCAATATGTAAAATGTGCATTATTGTCGGTTCGTTGCTTTTTTTATCTCTGCACAAATGTAAATCAAAAGTATACAGAATATAAAATAAGCTGCGGGAGGGTTGAAAATATTTTTTTCTAGCCTTTCCTTGGGTTTTCTTACTTTCGTCGACCTTACGCGTTGCGGCAACTTTTTAATGTAATAAATATTTAATATTAAATCTTAAAGGCACCGTATTACGGTTCCCCGATCGAGAGAATTTTCCTCGTGCTCTTCTGACAAATGTATTTAATTCATGCCTGGGAGGGATCTTGCGGGGAATCGGCAAAAGACGGGAAATTGAATTGGATTTTGAGTCAACATAACGCAGCGCGATTTTTAAAGGTTCTAACATTTTAGAGAAAAATGTAATGCACAACCCGCGTCGTCTAAGGTAAACCGAGGCTCCCGCGTTCGATATCTTGGGCACGGGCGAGCGAGACGCTGGAACGTCCAAATTGTCCCACCTATCCCTCTGCCACATCCTTTCGCCGAATAACCGAAACCAATTTAATAACAATCGAGGGCTCCAGAAGAAAAGGAAAGGAAAGAAACTCTCGTTGAACACGAGAAATTTACATAATTTTTAAATATAAAAGGGAAAGGCATTGGTTATGGAAAACTCGAATCTGCAATGGTTCCTCATTATACAAGAGTAGACCGGAAAACAAGGTTTAAATTTGAATAAGAAACGGCCTTTTTGCGCGGAGCGTTTCCGGAGTCTTTCGGGCCCCCGCCCCCCCCCAGGCTGCTCCCGAAAAAAAGGCGACGGCCGTTTCTCATCTGCGGTGGACGTTCGGGGACGTAAAAACTTGCGGATCGAGGCTCTTCGAAACTTTTAATCCTTCACGATGAAGCCCCCCCCGAGGGCAAGGAAAAAAGGAAGAATTTTCTTTTCGTTTAACGAATTTCGACGACGTCTCCCCGGCCGAGAGAGAGGGTTTCCGCTGCCGGCGGAACCGGAAGCAAGTTCCGCTTCGAATTCGCATGCGGGGCCCGCTCGGTCGCTTTCTGCCGGGATTTTCCCGCGATCGAAGCCGCTGCCGGAGGGCCTGAAACCGCCGAAATGCACAAACGCGGGCTCACGCGGCAGCGACAGCTCGGACCTCGCGCGGCCCGAGCTTTTGGACGTTCTTCCATTCCTTTCCACGGCCACGTCGACATTTCGCTAAGCTTTCATTTTCGAGCTGCTGCTCTTCCGCCGACCGCCTTCGAAGCGTCTCCGCCCCGTGCATTTTCCCTTGCAGTCTCGGTATGTCAACCCAAGCTCTCCGCTCACTTTTTTCCTTCGCTTTTCGCATATTTCATCGATAATCCAAGGAAAAGAAAAAAAAACCGGGAGCAAATCGAAGAGTATAAGCGGAATATTATTACATATTTTACATGATAATCGGCTCGGGATCTTTTTCGCTTTTTCAAAGAGGAAAACCTTCAGCAAACACCCCGAGGAAATATTCACCTATCAAAGATGGCAGTCTTAAGACCATTTTCGTTGAAGAAAGTAATTTTGAGCTTTTAATCCCATCATTAATTTTCCTTCGCCTTTTCTTCCGACAGATCCTGTCCTCTTTAGTTATCCCCCTCACTCACGAAATAAGGATCATCTCGCGTTTAAGCTTCCTTAAATATATGCCTCAATCTCAAAACCATGCGCATCCGCAGATCTGATTCGCTGTTTTGCAGTTTTCCTGATGGAAATCACGGGGCGGATGGTCTTCTCTCCGGAGGCTGAGGATGCAAAGCTTGAAGCTTCGGCCCGGAAAAGTATCTCGCACTTTTACACCCCTGTCGTGAGTGGACGGCATTTTCCTTTTCGGAAAAGCTAATTCTCGTTTCGCTGCTTATTCGTCCGTGGGAGGCCTCCGATTTCTCTTCTTGGTTTGGTTGCCATTGTCCAAACGCTGATCCGCGGGTTTTTTCCTCGAGCTATACCTTCGAGCCTTCCCCCCCGGGTACAGCTTTTTGGTACAAGATTCGTTGTCGGCTTTTCGCAGAAGGTGCCACCAAAATTTCAGTTCCCTAAGCGAACCTGCGGCGAAGTAAAGATGGAGAAGAATCAAAATCGGTCTCGGAGTTTTCGCGAAGGCTGGCTTTTCCTTTTTGCGTCTGCCTTCGCGGACGGGAATTTCATTTCGTGCGATTTCGCGTACCGAGCTTTTTCCGTTTTCTTCTTCTTTTTTTTTTTTTTAATTCCGGAACTGATCCGGAAAAGTCCAAAATTTTCGGGATCGAAAAGACGGTTGCAAGAAAGCAAAGAGGAACGTTTAAAGAATTCGAAAGCTAAGCGTGAACGCCGGAAAGGAGACGGATCAAAATCAAGCGGAAAAACAGTTTCACCTTCGTGCTAAAACACGAGACCTCACGCTGGATTAACGTAGAGCAAAGATGTGACGATAGGGCACATGTCGCAACAGCAGGTTTGCAAGACACTGGAGGATGAGATAAACGTCGACTGCGGATCCGGGATAAAAATTAAGCCTCCGAGAAAAGGTTTAAGAAGCTCGTCCAAGTAAAGATAAGTAGATCAGCGACGGGGAACGAAGAAAGCAACACGAGCCCAGTTCCAGAGCTCTGGACGGACATCAAAAATCCAGTTTCTCCGCAAATTCGGCATGCAAACCGGGATCGACGTGCAATTTTTATTGGCGGCAAAGTTCGGAAGTTTTTTCTCGATCCCGATCTTGAATCCGACGGGCGTCCGGTCCGCGGCGAACAGCACTGGAGAGCGGCGGAGGATCCGTCGGCGCAGGTCGGCCGTGCAGCGGAGAGGGATCTTCGCTCTCGGTTCCCGCGTTTTCCCGTTTAAAAAAGGCGGTGCATCCGAACGGCAGAATTCTAAGCCGCACTTTCTTAACTCCACATTCAGAACTCTAAGTAACTATTTACAGCCGCAAACATTAAATCCGAGAGGGAACACGAATTTCCATTTAAGACCCCGAAAGTTTGATCTTCCCTCCCAAATCTCAAGTTCTGAACCGTTATTAACCCTGTTTGCCGGCCATTATCTACTGAATTATGCTGTTCTGTTGTTGTAGTTTTGATGAATCGTCTGTAGCCGTAAGTTTTCGTCCCTTTTCCACTTCATTTCCTCCCTCTCTGGGCGATTCCGTATAAATATTCCACCGAAAAACGCTGCGATTCCTCTCCCGTTCCTCGCGTCCTCGGCGTTCCGAGCGAGCGAATTTAAAAGGAAAAGTCGAAAGCTCCGAACTTCACCGACTTCCCGCTCCGGGATTCCGAGCTTTGGTCCGGGGCGGAGGAAAAGTTGGAAAAATCAAGGGACGCGTCCGGGAAATGATTCCGCGGCGCTCCGCTTCCCGCCCCGTGCGAGCGCCTCCTCTGCCTCGGAACTCCGAACGTCGGAAGGCGATTCCCGGAGATCGAGGAAGCTTCGATCCCGGCCTCCGGGTCTCAGGTGACCAAAACCGAGAAGGGGCAGCCGGGAGAAGGGAAAAATTTTTCTCTCCGGCCGATCGGGAAAAGCGAAAATTGCTGGAAGAAGGGACGGAAAATTGAAAGTGATGAGCAAAGAATGAGGAGCAGCATGCTGCGACGGGCTCCCGAAGAAAATTATTTCGGACTTGAATCTGCCATAATTCAAAATGGAAATTTGCTTCGGAAGGAGCGTTTTGCTCCGGGATTATCCAAAGGAGATGGAGAGAAAAAATTTGATCAAATCCGGGGGGTATTTAGCCCCGGTGAAAATAAGATTTTTATTCTGATGGGGCGCATGAAATTTTTCCTTTTTTTTTCATCCCGAAAAAAAAAGTAATTTATTCCCCTTTCCTCGTCCGAAATGTGATCAATGCGGGGATCACTTTGGCTTTTCGAGCCACCCTTATTTCGGGGGATGATGTGGCGCGTTAAAATCAAAGCCATCGAACATTCAGAATTCCCGCAAGACGTGGTGCCGTTCGCGCGGCGGAAGAACGACGCTCGGCGAAAATCAATTAAGTGTCAATGAAAAAGTTTCGACTTACCGAAAGGGAAACCCCCGCAGGATTGATTTGAACTTGCGGAAAAATCAGCGGAAACCGTTTGGAACAATCAAAAATTAATTATTTAAACCAGGTTTCTGTCGCTCCAAATGGTTCGACGAGAAATATTTCAAAGGTGGTGAAAAAAAGAAAAAAAAAAAACAGAAAAACGCGTTCTCGATTCCGCACTTCCCGACAGCACTACAGGAAAAGTGTTGGAGTCTGTAAAATTTACACACAAACGAAAAAAAAAAAAAAATTCTGTTCGAACCAATAAAATAAACTTGGGAATTTATCGGCAGACGGGATAAATAAATTAAAATGGGAAAATGAATTATTTAATTTGTGAAAAAGATTTTTAATTAAATTCACCGGCAAAAGCCGAAATATATTCTAGGTTACATGTATTAAATTGTTTTCATTCACTACATTGCGGAAAATAAAAACAGGAAAAATTTTCCGAGAGAGAGAGAGAGAGAGAGAGAGAGAGAAAATAAAGCTTTCCACGGCGATGGTACCTCGTAATAGACCAAAAATACACTGCGAGATTTATTTTGCGGCAACCGCGGATGACTGAAACACCTCCTCGTATCTCAGACATGCAAAACTGAATCGTAAATTCGGTTTCCGAAATAATCTTCCGTCCTGATTTACCATTTTAATAATTTACAAATGCCGCAGCGTTTGGCTGCAGGCTGGAAAAGCTGCGAAGTGAGTGACCCAACCTAACCTCACGAGGGTAGCCCGCGAGAGGTTCTGCCTTCCGGAAGCGCAAAATAAAAAAAAAAACAGAAAAAAAAAAATCAAAACCTTCTCAAACCTAGGAGAACCTACCCCGAAGAATTCGATAATTTACGATAATATCTTTTTATCACTTTGAAAATCGCTGCTGATGCCCCGGGGGAAACTGAAGAAAAAGAAAAAAAAAAAAAGGAGGAACTTAGCAAATGGCGTCGAAAAAAGGTTTGGCATTAATCTCATTAACAGAGTATTACACGTAAAATCTGATTAATGCGAGAATTATTGGCGACAGGTTTGTTTTATAGAAAAAAAAAAAAAAAAGTCTTCGGGAAATTTTTATTATGGATCCGAATTACTTGAGGAAAATTTTCCCGGCGAATAAAGCGACGGAGGAAAATTCAACTCGAGCTTTTGGTGGGACTTCAAAAACGGATCGGGATATCCATCTCCCCGTTAATAAGCCCCGGAACTTATGTGCCGACCTTTTTGCGAAGCACCAAAGTTTCATCTGCCAGAAGGGAAAATTTTATTGGATGGCTTCCTCAGTAATCAAGAAAGCCATTCTTTTTGCTGTCTTTCTCCTCAATTTAAACAAATACGCAATTACTTGGGGGACGTCCTAAAGGGCTTTTTCATCCCCTTTCCCCGGTCGCTCGGAGCGGAAGCCCGGAATCCACCCTGCGAAAGTCGTAATTTCACCTATTTAATTTGAAGAAATCACGGATCACATTCAGCGCCTCTCAGATGAGTAAACTTTTCCAATTTAGGCGCGGGGGAACGAGCCGCAGAGATGCCTGCTTAAAGTAACACGCGGGAATCGCATGCGGGTCGATCCCCACCGAGGCTGCAGCCCCGGCATGCAGCTCCGTCCCCGGAGCGCGCAAAATGCGTGCCGGATCTGTCGCACTCGCCGCCTTCGGGACTCGCAAACTCAAGATTCGACCGGAGGCGTCGGTGTGCAGGCAGGACGGGAGAAACCGGCGGAAAAAGAGTGACGCCGACGGAATGAAACGCAAAAACGCAACAAAAAAAAAATCTAATTCTGCAAGAAAATTAGAAACTGTGCTCGGAGAGGAAGAAAGGTTCGGCTCCTTTCCCCGCTCGGAAAATGTAAAAACTGCTGAATAATATAACTTAACGATTATAGTCTAAAAATGTTGCGTCTTTCTCTCGGCACAACCCGACGAACTGAAGAGTGAATCCTCGTTGGAGCAGACTCGGTTCGGGGCGAGCCTTTGTCGGTATCATGCCAGGCATGAAATTCGCGGATTTCAACCGCTGCCGTGCGGTTAATACGGTGGAGAGGACGGACGGAGAAGAGGAGCTGGGAGGAAAAACAGAACGCAGCGCAAAAAGTTTAAAACCGGAGGGTTGCGGATGCTGTATCGGCATCTCCTCGCGAAACCTTTTCGGGAGCTGATCCAGCGACGGGACCGAGACCGAGCGATGCCGAGAAGAACCTGAATTTTCCCCGCGGGAAAGCCGTAAGGTAGGGAAAAGAGCGTCGGCAGCGCCCGCGCCTTCTGCTTGACCCGCAAGAAATGGAGCTTCGATTCGCGACAGCAAACGCCTCGAACTTATTCTTCATTCCGCAATTTGTCTTCCGATTGAATGGCTGTTGAACTCCGTCGCTCTGACAAAGAAAAGCTCGGAGCGCTTTCGCGGGGACGCTGCAGGTCTCCTCGTTTGCCGCTGCATCAAAGGCTCCGAAAGAATCAAAATTAAGGCTCCGAAAAAAATAAGAAAAGCTTCCTAATTATAAATCCCGGACTTTGAAATTTTTTTTTTAATAAAAATTATTTTTTATTAATTCCTCCTTAATTTGTGTAGTTATATTCCTTAATTTGTAACTGTCATCCGGGTTTTATTAAAAAGAAAAAAGTTTCCCATTATAATAATGAAGAAGCAGGAAAAATTATAATTTAATCTCCTCGCTGCATTTTATATTTCCCCTAATAAGTCGTCGTACATTATTCTTACCATTCAATCGCATTGCACGCAGGAGCTTTGAGCTTTCGAAGATTTCCCATTTTGTCTCTGGAAATTTGCTCCGTTGGCGAATTTTACATGGCAACTGTCATCTCCTGTCAAGAGAGCGATTCAGGTTCGCTTTTCGCTCCTCGGCGACGTTATCCGACGAACCAATCGGATAACTCGGGATACGAGCGTAACTCGTCAAAGTGCAAAAGGCATTAACCGAGGTGTTTCCGCATGCCCGGCGTGTTCCTGCAGCCGATGCAACACAAGGACGGAGGCTTCGAGAATGCACGAGCAACCGGTCGCCTGCAGCGGCAGCAGCAGCCCCTCCCCTGAAAACCCCTTTCCTTTCGGAGCCGATCCGGATACCGAGTCATGCAGCGAAGGTAAAATCCGCAGAGGAAAAAAAAAAAAAATGGGAGAAAATTGCGAATTTCTTTCCGAAGTATGAAACGTTACTTAATCAACGAGCAGTCCCCGAGGAAAATTTTCCTTTTGGTCGCCCGTTTTTCCGTATTTTTCACGCGTTGCAGACCGGATTGAGCTCGGGGAAACGAAAATTACGTCTCCGATCCCCCCCCCCCCTTTGACGCTTCGTCGGAGGAAAGCCCGCGTCGCATGACGAACGATGAACGAAGGGTGCCCGAACCGATTTTTCCGACAGCGGACACCGGGAGTTGCCCAGGGGTGGGAGCGAGCCCTTTCGGAGCGTTTCATTTGCAAAACGGAACGCGCCACGAGTCGGGATGAGCCGCGAAATTCTCGTTGAACCCGATCGGGGGTGGGTCGAGGTGGACGAATGATCGAAGGATGAACCAGGACGTGATTCATGGCTTCATCGAGGGAGGAATCTGGAGTTCCAGAGATCGCGAAGGGGATGACAAACATCCCCTAAAAAAAAATACAATCAAGAGAAATTTTCGAGAAGTCCAAATCGTCTTTCCGCCGAATGGAAGTTTTTAAATTAAAACTTTCTCCAGAACTGCATCCAGTTGCGGGGAGGGTGTCCGCACGAATTACATGTAAATTTACAGAGGGTAGCTCGGGAAAAATCTCTGCACTTTTTCATGTATAATGAAGACGATAAAAATCTCCCATTCGTAACCGAATGGAAATTTGGTTTAACCCCGACAAAAAGACGGGAACCGTAATTTATCAAACGAGCGAAACTTTGGAAATAGTTCGCCAAACTGCCGGCCAACATCAGGAGAAGTTTCGACTCGCCCCGGGGAAAAATCGCCCTTTTTTTGCTCCAAAAAAAAATATTCGCCTTGCAAATCATATCGGGACCGACTGCTCGGGCTAATGACACGGATCTCGGTTTCTTCTTACACGGCGAAAAAAGAAACGGCGCGTTGCGACGGGGTGGGGCTGGGGGCTTTAGGCGGAAATTTCATCCCAAAGCGTTTTTGATTTGGGTTTTCCATTGATGATATTAAAGTGGATATTAAAAGTTAAATAAAGAAGTGAGAAATGGGAAGTCCTTTGTGAGCAAAAGCAATTATAAGGATAGAAAGGGTAATAATGGCGCATCGGCTCTAATATATAACTATTTCGCCTGCCCCGTTCCTTATTAGCGTTTCTTTAAGAGCCAACATTTATATCGCTGCCATTAACCCGGACAAAAGTTTCGCATGATTCGGGGCCAAAAGTTTTTCCCTGCCGACCGTCTAAATGTTCGGGAGATGGGAGCGGAGGGCCCCGGATCCCCGATCGAGGAAAATTTGTCAAAAATTTTTGGGAATTCCGCCGCAGATCGACTTCGCCACTCTGAGAATCACGCGTGGAGTTGTCCGGGGGGATGAGGGTGAGTTCGAACGAAATTTTTTGCATCTCCTACACGGACGCCGAAGCCGGGACAGGGTCGTTCAAACCGACCCCCGAGGGGGCAAAACCTCTTTTTTTTTTTTCGGGACCGTCAGTAAATCTTTCAGATTTTCAAATTTAGACGCTTCCTATTTACTTAACAGTGATGTACACAAAAGAACAAGTTCCCCTTATTTGTTGTCTGATTTATTTTTCATGAGGCCGGGAATATAAAGAAAGTATTTTCATCCACTTTCCTGCGGTCGAGAGCCGAATATTTATGGCAGTCGAAGTCAAATACTCTTTCACAAATAGCATTTGGCCAGATTGAAACGTTTTCCAGTTTCGCGTCGGAAAATTTTCCCTTTTTCATTTCGATTTTCCGGGGGGACGGGGAATTTTTCTTTTTTTTTTTTCTTTTTTCCGAACAAACGATTCTTTTCCGGCCTCCCTTTTTCCGGGCTCTCCCAATTATCGGCATCCCGAGCGAGGTTGATCGGAAAACAGAGCTCGAATCCCGCTTCCAGGTTTCGGACCTTATCATCCTGACCGGCGCGGTCCGCAGCGTTTTCCGCGGCAAACTGACTTCGGGTCGGTTGAACGGAAAGTGGCGAGCGGGCGAACGCCCTTGTCCCTCCCGGAGGAGAAAGCCTTCCCTCGGCTTTTATCATTGAAATGAAAGAGATTCGGAGACGGAGCCTCGGAGATTCATTCGCGAGACGTTTTTCTCCCCCTGACCGGTCAGTTTCGAGGAGCGACCGCGGGCTATTCGTCAAGTCCCCGGGGGAGGATTTATCCGAGGGATAAGAAAGGGCAAAGGAAAAAGTCCGGCGGAAATTTTCCCCAAGACCCGAAACACTTATTTCGAGCGATATGAAAATAATAAAAAGAGACTTTTCGTGGATGGGAGCCGGCAAAATGGTTGGAACACTCCGCGGGAGGCCCAACCGACGACGTTGTCGTCGGTCTCTCCGTTCCTGTCGAGTCGGTTCGACGCGTTTTTCCCTGGTTGGGGGCAGGCATTTTTCGCGCTTCCGTCCGCGAGTTTCTTTCGGTCAATGTGATTAATCGCGTTAAACGCGTCGAAGTCTTAAACAAAGCGACAGGAGCGATTAATAAACATGAAAAGAATCCCGACACTTTGTAATTGTTAGTCAACCGAGAGTTTTCCTGCATTTTCCCGCGCTATCCTTTTATTTATTTATTTTTTTAAGCCTTTACCTTTTTTTTTTTTTTCGAAAAATAAAAGCTTTTCTTTTTTTCCGCCGCAACATTCAGCTCTTTACGAGCGCTAAATGAGAGTTGTAATTTGATATTTACAAATAAAGTTTTCTGCTTCGTGATTTTTTTTTTTTTTCACCTGGATCTTATTTATTTATTAATACATCTGAAAGGGATGATATTTACAAAGCCTCCGGGATAACGTTTTTTTTTTTTATTAATCCCTTACACTCCCTTCCCGTCCCTTTTTTTTCATTTCCTCCGTCTGCTTTGCTTCCGCGAGGCAAACCAAGTCCGTCGGTCCACCGCGATGTGCCCTCGCAGTTTGCCGTCCCCGAGGCTTTCATCCTCGACGCGGAAAGGCGAAGAAAGGAAAAAATTCGGAACCGTCCACTCAGATTCCTTCGCCTTCGCTCAAGAAGCGAAAGCTTTTGAAATTGAATTTCACACTGTTCTCCTTTTGTCGCTCGCGCGTTGCCCTCGCCGGGAAATCTCCTCCTTCCTTCCTTCCTTCCTTCCTTCCTTCCTGCCCCGCAAGCCGCAGCTCGGGCGGGAGGGACAGGAGAAAGACCGAACGCGGCGAAGTGACCCGAGACAGACACCTTTCGGGTGGAACGCTCCTTCTTGCGCGGAAGTGCGGCGAAGCCCGTGCTGTTGTCTCTTGAGCGACGAAAAAGTTTTTCGCCCGGAGACCCGTCTAATGAGTCCCTTCACTCGTTTCTGAAGCCTTTTCGAAAAAGGCGACGACATTAAAAAAAAAAAAAAAAAAAGTCGCTTAATTATTCTTTACCGTCTTCCGCTTCGTTCTTTCCGCGGCAAATCAGAAAAGTTGCGGAATAGAGTAAAAAAATTGCTTTTGAAAAGTTAAAGTGCGAATTGCAAACTCACCCCCTGTCCCGAGGGAGGTAATTATAAATTTTAATAATTGCCGATGTCAACCTATAAAATTATCAAACCAAGGCTTTATGCACACACTCGACTGGACCGAAAATTTTAATTTTAAATAACTTTTTCCATTCTTTCGAGATATTTAAATCTTCGATAATTAACGGGGACGGGGCGAAGTTTTTCGCTCCTCCGCTGATAAAATATAAAAATTAACATTAAATTTGCTTTAATGGATGGCTGAATCTCAACGCGTCCAGGTTCCCGTGCCCTTAAGAGAGAGAGAGAGAGAGAAAAAAAAAAATAAAATTATTTTCAGCGACATTGTCGAGCTAATAAATCGTTTATTTCAGCGCAATCAATTAAATTTTAAAATTGTGTGCTTTTAATCATTTCCGAAGTCTGGATTTTCAATATTTGCACTTCCAAAGCGCAGCGTTTGTTTTACCCAAAACATCAATGCCCGAATGCGCGAATATTTTCGACGGCAGCCCGAAAATATGATTTTTTTTTTTTTGTTCGCCCGGGAAAAGCCGGTCCTTTCTGCGGGATTCGGTTCTCACGCGGAAAGAAACTAGATCGAACCTGGGAAAAAATAAATCCTTAAAAATCATTTTCCCTCTCTGCGGGGGCTCCGAAAAGGAGAGGGGCGAAAAGCTCAGGGCCCGGCAAAGGGCGCGACGCGCGAGCACTCCCGGAAAACGGAAGGCGAAAGCTTCCCGAAGAGCTTTTCCCGACGCAGGACCCGTGGAAATCTCCTTCCTGCGCCGCTCCGAAGGTGCTACTCGGCGTCGATCCAAAGGTTTTCCCAGTCGCGGCGACATTTATCTGCAATCGATTTTATAATTAAGTTCTCCGACCTCGCGATTTACGGGAGGGCAGAACCTTGCACTGGCGGAAAGGTTGGCGTGGACTAAGGGAAGGGCACCCCTGAACCTGGTGAGGCATCTGCAGCACGGCGCAACGGGGCACGGACGGACGGAATAAGTGACCGAAATCCATTTTGGGCAGCGGGTCGCCAACCTAACCCGGGAAATTCACTTCCTGTCGATGATCAGCTTCCGATTCCCGTTTTTCCTCCTGGTTCCTTCGCTTACGATTCTTTTCCCCGTTCCCCAGAAAAAGTTTCTCGCATTTTGAGGGCTCTCCTTCAGTTTCTTTTTCACATTTTATTATTTTATAATAAAGGGCCTTACGCAAGATTTAAACCTTTTGTGGCGTTCCCGGTTTTGCCGTCGCCGAGATTTTCTGCTGTTATCTCTTTAACTTGGAAATATATCCTTCAAGCCGCTTGGAAATTTTTTTTTTTTCTTCCAGGCAGTCAAATAAGATGGAATTAATCTTCTCAGCCTTCCTTTTCCGTTTCTTATAACGCAACGGCATTTGAAATCTTTCGCCTCCTTTTGAATTTCCCAGCTCCATTCAATTCCTCCGCCCGTTAATGTGATGAATAGTGCTCCGTCACTTAGCTCCTGAAAAACGGCTGCTTCTCTTCTGCTTTTCCGAATCCTCACTTCTGCCTTGTCGGAAAATAGGGAGGCTCCATAACGCGATGATGGAATCCGGGGAAGATCAACTGCCGTTAAATTAAATTTTCCGAGCGAGTTCGGCTCCGCTGTCGGCAATGTTGAAATGCGCAGTTTTCGAATGCATCCAGTCTTTTGGATGTCCCCGAGTAATGCGGCGCGAGGAGGTGGAAAAAGTAAAACTTTTGATGTATTTCGAAATTTCCAATCTTTCCTTTTTTTTCTTTTGTGCCTTCTTAAGAAGATTAAGAAATTATCCCCGATAATTCACGTATCGTGAATTGTTGCCCGAGCCAGATCGGATGAAGATCGTGAATTTTCCGATCTTGTTGCGTTCGATTAGCGGGTGCGAGGGATGAAACCGCAGCAGAAGCGCAACGGAAAAGCTTTATAGCAGATTTGAAGCGCCAATTAAATAAACGAAACCCTTCCTCCTAGGAGATTTAGACCGGGGTTAATAAAGATTGACAATGTTAAAATATCTCGACGAATTAAAAGTGCCGTAAAATTAAAAAAATTTTATTCATGTGAAAAGGTTTAAAACTAAGAAAGTTGAAAATTATTCTGAGATCTCTGTATTAACCGACGGCAAAGCGGACGAATTTGTAAGAGGAGTTACGAAGTTGCGAAAAAGCTGAGCTTTGGGTTAATTTCCTATATAATTGCAGTTTTTGATTTATCCCTAAATAAATCATCAGACGGATTTCGGTTAAGAAAAAAGGGAAAAGGAAAAACAAAAAAAAACAAAAAAGAGGAAAAAAAGCCGAGAAAATATCTCGGATTTGGTATAGGATAAAACCAGCAAAAATCTGCACACAACGCACACAGGGATGGCAAACAGCGATGAGACGGGTTTTGATTGACGCGATATACATCAAAGTTAGCGAAAAGAAACTTACAAAAATAAATTCAATTCAAAATATAATTTTCCAATTTATCCCCCCGCGAACAAACATGCGAGGCGATGCCCCTGTTGCTTTTAGAAAACCGCCCTCTCTGCGAATCACCCCCTCCCCCCCGCCACGTCGTGGCGTTAAGGAACGGGACGCATTCCGCGTACCTCCGCGGCGTCACCCTCCCCGACACCGGGACGGCGGCCCTTAACCGTAAGCAATAGCTGCCGAAGGAAAATTGAATCTAACGGCCCGCAGAGAAGGGAGGGAAAAGGAAAAAAGGAAAAACATCCCCCGTTCGCCTTTCTCGGCTTCCGCTACGAGCCGTTCAATCCGCGCTCATCGAATCTAATTTGTTCTCCGGAGAGAAGTTTCCGAGTGCATGCTAAAGGAGACGCATATGTGAACGTTTCCCCGTTGTTCTGCATTCCTCGCGCCGCAGTCAAATCTCATTCGAAGGCCCCCAAGGACCGTGGCAGGTTCGATTCCGGAAAAAGGAAAATTTCCCTTTCGCCTCCCCGTCCACGTTTTGCGGATAACGCAAAACCTGTGCAAATCGCACAACGTGCGGGACGTCGTTTTTTTGATTCTTCCACGTTCGCTGTGGGATTTTTGCCGTTTCCTTTCTACCTCGTTCGACTTCCCCTTTCTTTTTTCCTGTTAGGTTTATCTGACTCCCCGTCTTCATTAATTTGAGCGCGCACAAAATATTTTTAAAAAATGTCGGATTCCGGAGCGGGAGCCGCGCAAGCGCTTCACTGAAAAAGCTGTGAAACTTTTCCGTATTTCGATTGCACATTTCGCCCCGGGACTTTGCGATGCTTTCGCCGGACGTGCTGCTGCCACTTTCGCATCTCGTCCGCGTGCTGCGGCAATGCTCTCGTTACACGAGAGGACTCGGCGACGGATCGGATTCCACGCCGTGTTTTCTCGCTTGACAATGTATCACTTTCCATTAATCTCCGGACTCGTTATTTTTCTTTATTAAGCAAATTCCTGATTTCGCTCTGGTGCAAATCTCGCATTTAACGAACCTCTATTTGAATTTATTGCCCTGCGCGAGGCGTAAGATCTCTCTTTCATGTTCCCTTTATTTTTATATTTACTTTATTTCCATATCTCGAATTCTTTATTTTATTTTATTTTATTTTATTTTATTTTTTGCTCCAGTTATAGCTTCTGCCGTACCGGGTTTTCCCATTTGACATCAATCCCGTACAATTTTTCCGTGTTATACCCTTGCCCTTAAATTTCCTTTATCTGCCGCCTAAATTTCCGTCTAAAACTTAAACTTTTCACGTGTCCCTGTTTCTTTTGCAGTTTCCATTTCAAAGGAAAGTGCTGCATCCAATTCAGCATCCATTTCGTTCCTGCCTTTCATCCTCTTTCACTTAGGAATCCATCTTTTTATTTTACTCTTGCCTTATTTTTATTTAAAAAAAAAAAAAAGAGGCAATGGATGTCTCTAGGATTTGTTCTGCCGTGTTTACTGCGCCGAATTCCCTTCTTTTGGCTTCCTTCTGAAACCGAGAGCGAGGAATGTACATGACTTCTCCGACAGCCGATTCCAAAAAGCTACTAAAAAATTGATATTCCTCCGGTAAAATTGTTAAAATTTTTATTACGAGAATGCTTTTACTGTTTGTCTTGTTGAATTTGTAAGACGGAATTTCCCACAGCACAGATATTTTTTGATGTATCGCTATATATTATCTAAATCGAAGCTTTCTCTGCAGTAATCCTCTTTATTCGTGATGGCTTTAAAGTCGGAAATTTTTTTTCCTTTATTCATCTCCATTTATTTTTTCCTTTCCCGTATGTTGTGCTCTTTAAATTACTTAGCTTTCAAGAGTTTACCGACTCTGAAATTTCAAAATTAAAAAAAAAAGTTAAGCGCCTTTTGCCTTTTACGTTTGGAACCTTTCAATGTTCCTTCTGAAATGCTCAGTTTGGGTATCGGTCGAGGACCATTTTTTGTGGCTTTTTCCGAGTTTAGAATTGATCGATTAAAAATTAAAATGCCTTGGAAAGTCAATGCATTTGGAAGATGACCGGAGACACATTCGTGAATGCTTATTTCTAAAATGAAAAAAAATATGCAACCTGTGCCCAGGTAACGTGCATGAAAGGATCCACTGAGACAAAGATGACGAAAACTGAAAACCTAAGTTGTTCTTAGCTTAATAAATTACGGTGACAAACATTTTTACGTATGAATTACTTATTTTGATGCAAGTTAAGTGTCCAGTGATTGCAAGTTAAGATAGCTTAAATTTTTCATCTCAAAGATGCAAAATTTCTGCCACGATCAGTTAGTTTTAATTCCTTTCGTTTTATGTTTTCTGATAAAACATTTTGCGCTCAATCCTAAGTGGTCTTTTTCGTAATTTTCGATCCTGAATCATTGGCAGGATTAAAAAAAAAAAAAAAAAAATTGTACAATTTAATGCAATACTCTTCACAGTTTCTATTTTCATTAGTTTTTACCGGCGACAAGTTTCCCGTAAAACGATAATGCGAGTCCCTCGCAGTCTAAACTTCGCACATAACCGGATACATGTACCGACATACATGTGGCGGCATAAAAGGGACAATTAAATGACAAATAAGGAGGTTAATTATGGAAGCAGCACCATAAATTGAGGAAAATGCCTTGCCATTAATGCTTTAAGGCTCGTTTGAGTTACCGAATTACTTCTTACGGTAAAGTTTTCCCTTTGTAATTTAAAACATTTCGCTCTAATGGCCACGTCAGGTTGGAGTCGATTAGCTGTCGCATTACCTGGCGAAATGTAAAATAAACCGGGAGTCTTCCGGTTCCCATTTTTTCCGAGCGAGCTCCTCGGGGAAGGAACCTTTCTTGCCGGACGGAGCCCGACAAGAAACGGTCCCAAGCCGAACATCGTAAGCAGTGCGATTCGCGACGATCCTTTCTCGCATCCATTCTTCGATTAGCCACCGGAGCCCGAGATCGTGGCACGAACCGCGAGAAATTGACGACGGTTAAGCATCGCGGGGCGCAAAACCGAGTTGGGAAAGGGTAAAAATCCCCATTCGAAATTTAAAAATCAAAGTGAAAGAGCAACAGTGAAACGCGGCGGGAAAGAAAATTCGGGAAACCGGGCGGGAGACAGGGGTAGCGCAGGGATGGAAAATGAAAATTGAGCCGGCGATGAAGCCCCGGGAACGTCTTCCACCTCGGTTGCCGCTTTTATGTTTACAATCCGTATATCTCGGCGTTGAACGCGCAAGCGGCGAGGAAAATTCGAAACTTGATTTGAATCCAATTAAGAAGAAGCAATTTAAGTTTTGCCGCCGCCAAAATTTCGGGCAGCGAAAAACGCGCAGGGGACCGGGGAGGAGGCGAGAAAAGGCCGCAAATGCAAGGCACGGGGGGCGAAAGCTCGAAACTTTGCCGAGGACCTGGCGGGGCCTCCCTTACGGGACTCGCCATCGTATTTTCATTAACATCCAATCTTTGCCTTCCGAACCCCGTATCCCGCAACGCGCCCCAAAGATTTGAAAAGGGTCTCAAAACTTCTGCCACAACGCGGCGAAATGATTTATTTTGCAGCACACGATGAGCCGAATCATTTATTAATTGTGCAACAACGATAGCGTCAAACAGGGCGAAAATTGATTTAATGCATCAAGCCAGAAACTGATTTATAATCTTCGGCCATCTAAATAAATTCGAATAACATTCAATAAATAAAAATGTTATTTTACCTTTTCCTGTGCTTATTTGACTCGCTAAACCTTCCCCGCCCTCTTCAAAGAGGTGCGGGAGACAAACACATATATATTCGAGAGGCGTTCGAACGTTCAAACGACGGTTTTACGAGCAACAAAGGTGGTTTCAGAGCGAGACGTCACTCATTTATAGACGAACGGATGGGAATGCCAAGGTTCAAATGCAGTCGAAGACAACGGTTTGAACGCGATATCATCAAAAAGTTCAAACTGTTCCGCTGCACATGCATAAATCCCGGCAGCATAAATTTACATTTTGCGCCGCGGCACGGGCAGCCTCTTAATCCCGCAAGACGTTCGCCTTTCTCACGTGCCTGAAGAGCTTAACCTGCTTCGGTGAATCCCTTAAACGGAACGAAAGACGTGAAAGTCGGCACCGTTTCGATTCGCCGGCAACGAACCTTTGCTGCGGGGAAAAAGGCCACAGATGGATACTTGACGAACATTTATTTCACCATATGGAAATGCTTTGCCTCAGACCGGTCGACAGTTATTGTGGTTCCTTCATAAGAACTCAATCGGATGGTCCTGCAGCTCCACTGCGAGAAGCGTTTGTCGTTCGTTTTAAGGCCGCTTTCAGCAGCGATCGATTTTTTTTTTTTTTTGTATTTTCCCTCGGTTTGGCGCAAACCTAATTCGAAAAAGCGGATTTTTAACCCGTCTTGCCGTGGATCTTATTTTATTGCCGAAAAGAAAAAAACATCGCAAATTGAGTGTTCAAAAAGAAATGTAAATTAGCGAAATGCTGCTTATAATAAAACCAACCTCATCCACAAAGCTTTTAACCACTTTTTTATGGACGTGAACATTTAATTTTTTGACTTTTAAGCGGGGTTTCGTCGGAGCAAAGTCATTAAAATTATTATCTGACTCTTGTTTGCTAATGAAAAAAAAAACTTTAACTTTTTTGTATTTTTAACTATAATTTTATAGTGAACTTTAAATTTATTTTTACTTTCTTCAAAAGTTTTGCGCAAAAAGATCGCCCAGCTTTTAATCTTATCACCGTCTAGTGATGTCTTCGTACGACTGAACGGACGTTTTGCATGGCGAGAAAGTCGAACTTTGAGCGAGTCAAAATTGTCGGTCATCCGGTGGCGCACGAGCTTTGACAACTGACGAAATGTTCCTTTTCGAGCTCGTAAAAGAAAAAAAAAAAAAAGGAAAATGGAAAATAAAAAAGAAAAACGGCCGGGAACGAGAGAAAAAGAATTATTATGGCGATAGCTATCTGCGTTACAATTTTAAGTAAAACAAAAATAAATTTAACCCCGGCATGCGTCACGGCGGAAAAGCTCTGTCGCGGGAGCAACTTCAAAATTTGAAATCGCGCGATGCTCCGACGGGGAATCCTCCCCGGGGGGGGCTCCCCACGGTGTGCCGGGAAAGGGAGAGCTAGCAAGACATCTAAAAAAATAATGATTTCCATTACTTTTCCCGCCGGAGTTCGAAAGCTGCTCGCGACCGAGGCAGTTTTTCCGAAAGATTTTCCCGTCCCCCCGTTCGGGGGCTTCTGCCGCGAACACGGAATTTCCCCCGGACGAAGCCCCCGAGGAGCACATTGCCGGTGCACGGGGAAGTAATGAAAGGTCCCTCTTCGGCGTTTTTCGCCCCGAGCTCACGCGGCAACTGCTAATTCGGCTGCAGTTCGGCGGAGTTTCCCGCATATTTATGCGGGAAATCGGAAAGGGAAGTGGCGGTCGAACGCTGCAGATCAACCGATTGCGGATATTTACGCTTCCGACGTGTAAATTTCAATGGTGGCACTGCGGGAGGTCGAAATTCCTTCACAGCAGCCGCGAGTTGATTCGCGCTTTCAAAAGCGCCGCAAACGCATCTTGGAACGGTGAAAAATCGCGGCCTTTCGAAATGAATCCCAGGATCGGAGAAGGAAATTTCCCAGGTCGCATTCAGCATTTTCGATCGAACCTTCGAAAATATCCCACAAAAAACGTAAAATGTTGCGCACAATGACCGAAAGTAATTTCAATTTAAAAGCGCTGCATTAGTAATTTTTGTCCCGTTGCACCTTCGTTGCCTACGCCGCTTTTCCACGCGTTCTTGAGTCAGGTTTCGTTTTACTGCTCGCTTCGGACGGAAGGAAGGGAAGGTTCGACAATTGTTTAATATTAAAAAGGGAAATATTATCGAGCCTTTCGTCCCGGCGATGGAAAAGCCGTCGCGTGAACGAAGGCAAAGCCCAAACGGACGGACGCTCATGCGACAAAAAACGAAATCCCATCGTACAAACTTTGTATTGTCCAACACGAGTTCAGTGGTGCGACAGGGAAACGGAAACGAGTTGCTTTTTCTCCCAACAGAGGATTCGTCAGTGATTAATCAAACCCGATAAAATATTAGTTGAATCGTAATGGAGTTTCAAAAAAATTATGGCGAGGAAAAAGTAAAAAAGGCACTTTTTGAAAAAGTTTTCGTCTTAAGTTTCAATCCGCAAATTCCAAAAGTAAATTTTCATCATCGGCCAATACTGACATTTGATTCATTAATAATTTCGCTGTTTTTAAGTCTCGTAACTTTCAGCATCAAATCAAAGCTTTTTCAGGTTCCTTTAAAAAAAAAAAAAAACTTTAAGGTTTTGAAATTAAAAAGAAGCTATGAAATAATAAGAATCAATGATTTTTTAATACTTTCAAATAATGGGAAACAACGATAATAAAATTATGTTATGGATTTTTTGCTCGTTCATTTAATCGAAAACGAACTAAACGAGAAAGGCAAAAAAAGAACTCATTTGCAATATATTATTTACATGAGGCAAACGCAAAAATAGCAGATAAATAATAAGAAAAAAAAATTATGAATATAATTAATGTCTACGAAATAGATCGAAAAAAGGCAAACAGTTAAAAGAAAGGGATCCATTCCACCATTAAGGTTGAGCTTAATAATTGAAAATGACTAAATCCTTATGTTTGTTGTGCCTTGCAGTCGGTTAGACGAATTTTCCAAAAATTTCCGAGGCGGGGATTTTACTGCTGAATTAACAACATTGTCACTGATATTGTTGTAATAATATAATGAATGCTCTTATACTTCAGCGATTTCGATTAGGGTTTTAAGTAAAAGGTGACCCTAAGTTTGAACAATACCCTTAAAACATTAAACAATCACGCCATTTCCTTTCGTGCCAGTTTGAACAGAAATTTTGATGTATACTTCTCCAAATGTCAACCCCAACTTCCCTGATACACACAATATTAATTGCTTTCAAGACATTTCTACAAACTCCGTGAGTAACATAAATTAAGTAAACCAAGGGCTACAATACTTTTATATTTCTCGTTTGAATTATTTACCCCGAGCGTTCTGACATTTATTGCCCCATTTGTATGGAAAAATTTTCGTCGTTGACGAAATCTGTATATTTTGAAATGCACCTAATTGGGTGATTTAGGGTTTTTTTTTTTTTTCTTCAGAGAAGTGAACTTGAATGTATAAAAACTCTCAGGTTGAATGGTTATTATGGCGTCGTAGCCTCAAGGGTGAAAATTCCGAAGACATGCAAACGAGGGCTTAGCTCATCATTTATGTGTACCAAAATTTGTTGTGATTTGTTTCTCTTTTTAAACACCGAAGGTGAATAATGCGTTGGTTTTTGCAATCAGGAAAATAATACATCACTTGCTATTGATGAATTTGAATCAATTTTCCTTTTTGTATATATATATATTTTGCAATGAGATTTTTTCCGTTTTATGGTGATTTGCAGGAGACATAAAAACGGTGACGGATTTAATCTCTTCGCGCCGTTTGCTGCGTAGTTGATTTATTGTTTCGTGAAAAATTTTTTTTATGATTTATTTTCGCTATTTATCCCTTTGCTCTCGCCGGAAAAAATAAATTTTCTAACCAGGTAATAAAAACAAAAAAAAAAAAAAATTTTTTTTGATTTTTGTACACGATAAAATCAATTTCTTTTTCCTTTCTTTCCTCAGGTATTTTAAAGAGTAATGCATCACTCTTGCCCGCATTCGGTGTGGTAAATTTTTTCTATTCTTTCCGTCCCAGGAAGAGGGAACGATCTGCCATTAATGAAGCATTTTTGAAATTTTATCTGCCGGCCCGAAAATAATCGATGGGAGATTGCAAAAGATTCGTCTGAAAGCCTTCATACATTAAACTTATGCCCATTGTAAAATATAAAACGCAAACTCATCAGATATAAAATTAGCCCGCATGTTTTCTGCCTGTTTGGGTGGATTTCATGTGGAAAATTCCTGTCCTAAATGTCACAACTTATGCGATAAATTCCTTGTATTCTCGCAATTATTTGCAAATTGTTATTATTTTTTTTTTTTTTAGTAATTGCCAAGAGGATTAATGTCATTTATAAACGACACACAAATATCAGTATATCTGTAACGCGTTTGAAAATCGTCTCGTAAATAACTAACTTTTTATATTGCTGCAAATTCAAAATAAACATATTTCTTTAATTCCCATTAACGGTGAGTGTTTTATATTTTAATTTTGTTAAAGGATACCCAATGGTGAATCGAACTGGATTTTTTTTTTTTTTTTTTTTTTAAGGTTTCGCAAGTACAACGTGAAATATAAACATTTTCCGTTACGGTTCACATCAATAAGCAAAAATGTCCATTATTTTTGCTCAGTGACGTCTGAAAGATGAACGAGAGAGAATTTGAAGAAACCGGGGCGTATTGCATTCGTCAGCAGAACTTTCGGAAATATTCCTGATCCGTTCGCCTTCCACTGGCTTTCTTTACGGCCCGCAATGGAAAATATTAATGGAAATTATCCATTTATAAGGAGAAGATCTGGAACGAAATCCCGGACGGTCTCAGCCCGAGCCGCAACGTCGGGCACCGGCGCTGCCGCTCATCAGCAAACTTTCAAGTCTGGTCTGGCGAGGGAAAACTTTTACGATTCCGCAAACGGGTCCATCAGCGGAAATTCGACGGTCCCAAGGAGCCTTGGAGATTTTCCCATTTTTCGGGACGGGTTTCGGCATCCGCAGCGCTCCCGCCGTCGTTTTTCCGACGCCCCGGAACCTTTTTCCGGGCGAACGACAAGGGAACCCGACGGAGGCGGCAAAGGGGAAGCACTCGGTTTTGCGAGCTCTTACTGGGCCGGCTCCGGAGAGGAATTTCCAAAATCTCCAGCCTTTCCCGCCTTTTTCATCCGCTCGAAACCTTCCGGGACTCTTAAAAGAAGAGGAATTCCGCGAGGAGGCAATCCACGGCTCATTCTATCTCAGCCATTAATATTTTCGAAATTTTAAGGGCATCGGCTTTTCCCCTTACGGATTTTGATTTGATGCAAATTGAGTTTTGATTCTCACAAGTCTTATCGAATTTCCTTCCGCCGCAAAATCGCTTTAAACAAAATCAACTTGACGGAACGGGAAAAAGTTTTTCGGGAGAAGTAAAAATCGCGGAGGTTAAAAGCGCGGCGCAGGAATAAAATAATTTTCTTTTTTTGTTTTCTAACAATAAAAATTTCCTTTTGCTTTTCAATTTGAAAGAGTTGCGCTCTTTACGTAAAATCCAAATTTTGCCCAAAAATAAAATAAAATAAAAAAAAATCGATCCCCGGAGTTATTTCTCAGGTCGGGGGGAAGAAAAAGGAAAATTTCCCTCCGCATGCATAATGCGTCACTCCAGGCACCGCGATCGAGCGCGAAGGGGAAGGAGCCGCGATCGCAGCGGGTGAAAATTTCGATTTTCGATCGCTCGAAAATCGATTTACCGGAACCTGTCGTAAAGTACCCAAAGCAAAGGCTTCCCTCTCCGCCTGCCCCCGAAATCGATTTTCCGGAACCCCTCCCAGACATTCAGAATTCATCGCAAAACCACTCCGAATTCAATTAATAAATTTCAGTCCTGCTCCTCCATTGTTATAGGAATAGTCTTCGTCATTTGAGGTATTAATTATCAAAATTAATTTCAATTTACATACCAGAAGCTCTCAGCATTATTACGGGATTTATTATTTGCTAACTAACCCTGTGAATGCGACGCAAATAAAAATGTTTATTAACCACTAGAAGGCATTTAAAACGTCCACGTATAAAGATGGGACGCATTTGCTCGATTTATTACTCCTCAAGTAGACACTATAAAGCGAGTCCCATTAAAACCGAGATACGAATTTTCTCCCAAAGTTCATTTTAGCGGTAAGGCAAATTAAAAAGGAATACATAACAATATAATTGTAATCGTTATGAATTGTAGTTTTTTATGCGAAATTATTCATATTTTACGATGACGGTGAGTCGGGCACTTTAAAACCCATCTGCGGCTTCATTTTATTCGAGCGGTACCCGAGGAATTTTCCTCGGATCGGGAAAATGAAAAGGAAAAAAAATTTTTTTCTTTCCTTATTTTCATGCGTTCGGCGCGAGTAAAATTTTCAGTTTTATGCCTTTAGGTATCGGGTAGTTCGCCGCACGAACCGATCGGATGGCAAATTTAAAATTTGTTTGCCCCACATAATGGGAATTAATTTCACCTTTAAAATTAAGTTCGCGTTTCAACGTAAATATAAATTTTCGCCGGGCAAACAAAGCGCCCGCCCTTTCGGTCCTTTCAAGTGCAACTTATCCCTTTCCCATCTTCCATAATTAATCCCTCTCATCTGCCCGGAGCCCGCTCCGGGGCGAAAGAAGCTGGAAATTTCGCCTTTGCGGAGCCTTTCGCTTCGGCGCTGACCGGCTTTCGTGCCGTAAAACAATTACCGAAGACTGCGCCTAATGACCCGCGTCCCCCGGGTTCCGGTCCGGAATATCCGGCTCCGCCATCTTGATCCACCCCCTCCCCCCCCTCCGAGAAACTGCGCACTGCGTTCATCCGGACGGCCCGACGCATCAAACGCGGCGAAACTTCCGTTTCCGACATAGCTCCCGCGAAACGCTCGTCAGACTTTGCACTTTCAATCTCGGGAAAATTAAGCTTAGTTACGGGAGTCGCGTTTGCTCTTCGCAATGAATTCGAGGGCGTCAGCAGTCTGCCTTCCTCGCGGCCTTCCGCTTTCTTTTCCCCGGGTCCTCTCCCGGGGAGTGGACCGTGCCCCGGCGGCCGCCCTCCAGCGCAGCAGGGAATTCCCGAAATGCTCCCGTCCGATCCCGGGGAATCCTCTCCCCGCAATTTAATTTCGATTAAATCATCCGTAAGGGAAGAAAAGTGATTTACGTCGATTTGATAATTTTTTTTTCTCGTCGGGGGGAACGGCGGGGGAAGGAAGAAAAAAGAAAAAAAAAGAAAACCTTATAATAAATTTTTCCGATGGTCTTTTATGGGTTTCAGGTCAGTAAAATTTTCCCCGATGAATTTAACCTTTTTGGCCGTCTTCCATTCCCCGGGAGAAGGTTTCCCCGGGTCGGACGAGAAAAACACAAGATAAACGAGCCGCATTTCGTGTCATTTAACCTAACCCATCATTTCCCGGCTTTTATGCGCTGTAAGAGGATCCGCGAAATGCACAGCGAGATGCCGGGGCCGAAAAACTTGATTTCCTTTTCTTAGTCTTCAAGTCAGTAATCGCTGATCGCGTCCCGGAGCAACCGTTCAACGCGGTTCGCCCGATATTTTTCACATTTTGAAACCGCGAGTGACAAAAATCCAGCCCCCGGATAATTAAAATGGAGAAGAAATTTATGGTTACCTGAAAAGTTATACTTCGGAGCCAATCCCGCACGGGGCAGCAGGGCGCGAAAACGTTCCACATCGACGTTCGAGTTTGAAAATAAGGAAAAACGTTCGGAAATAAATCGCGAAACACTGAAAGAAATTCGCGAATTTCCCTTCTTTTCTGCCTTACGTTGGCCGTTCACCGACTGGATTTTCCGGGATGGATCTCCGAATTATTTGCCTGAACGATATAATAATCTCGATCCTTTATTTAATTCAGGTAAATTATAAAAAACGAACTGCCCGTAAGGGATTGATGCGAAACTTTTTACGCATTACATCCGTTTAGCTTTGTAGCACGAAGAAATAATTCGAAAAGTGCGTATGAGAGACAATTTCTTTTTATAGCATTAAAAAAAAAAGGCACCGAAACGGCACCTTAACCATCACGCCGATTGGTCCGGTTCGCTCGTTGATCGACGATCCGAATGTAGCTTCTGGTCGAAAAAAAAGAGGAACCGAATCTGAGGTGACCGCTTCGGGAATGAAAAATTTCCATTTCCGAATGGCCGTCGTCCGGCGTCATGGCGCCCCTCGCGAAGGGTGTCGGAAAATGGAAGGTATTTCGGGTCGTTAAAACCCGGGCGAAGCCGAACGACGCGGAGAACGACTCTCAGGGAAGTCCCTCTCGGTCGGGCCCACCGGGAATGGTTGAAAAGTTTCCGGAAGTAAAAGTAAAGGCATCCGGCGAAGAATGAGAGGAACTCGGCGAGGAACCGGAAAAACGCTGAGGCATCGCTTCGGCGGATCCCGCGGGGACCTGCGCCATTTGCCGGCATTCAGCTCGGCGACGGGCGCTGCGGTGACGAAGGCCCAACCGGAGCGTTTTCCTCCACTTGGGGGGTTGGTTTTTGCGCCACGGGAGAAGACGCTGGGGATCCGGGCGACTTTTCGGTTTCGAAAGGGACGGCGAGAGCAACAGTACCTGTTTTATGAAGAAGCGCCATCAGGACCAGCACCGCCAGAATCTCCTCTAATCCTCTTTGGTAGTTCCCCATTTTTCATAGTATAAAATCATTCATCAGTTTAACCTTTACCGCAGGTTCATCGCTATCGCAGGAACATTTTCCATTCCTCGAGTTACGAGAGAATTTTCTCCGGCAAAATCGGAGTCACCTGAAAGTAGAAAAATTTTCAGTTCCTCCCTGGAAAGGGGAAATGGAGAAAAAACGTTTGTGCGATTGAGTCTCTGGAATGGGAAGGCAGGGCCACGGGTCCGGAGATGGAGGGAAAATCCAGAAAAATTTGACCGGACAAACGCGCATAAAACCGGGGAGAAAGAGCCATTTTGAAGTGGCGCATTATAAATTGCGACGGGTTTTCCGGCCTGCACCAGTGCGGACATCATAATTCGCAAAAATGCTTGTACATTCAGCCGCTGTATTGCAAAATTAAACTAGGATCTTTTTTACTTTTAACGACGGAATAATGCGCACTAAAACCGAAATTGTTTCGTCGCATGAAAACCTGTCTCTCTGACTGCAATTTCCTTGCCATTGCCGGAGCAGCACAAGAATCAACACATTCGAAAGGTTCCAGGGGCGAATTTCCTCGTCGCCGTTTCGCAAAATGCGGGACGCTTGCATTGGCATTTTCTAACGTTAAGCAGAAGTTGAACATTTAAAAATCAACTGATACAAGCATGTAATTGAAGAAATAAGATAATAGCGTGAACATTTCCAAATTTCCAATTGACGCACATATATACATCATAGTCCTTTGGTCAACGAATATTATATGGATAAACAAGTGTTTTTCCACTTCAAGGGTAGCTTTTTCGTGTTTTTTTTTTCCGTTGATTTACCTCGGAATAATAAACTGGTGGAAAATGTGATGTGAAAAATTTCGCTTTTCTCGACGTTTCTTCCGTACATGCACATTAAAAATCAGAGTTTTTCCCCTTTTCATCTGAATCCCTGACTCTATTCCGCAGTGAATAATACTTTTCCGCATTGCTTGGGTTGTCCCTCGACGCACTCACTCGACTTTCTGAATGGTGCATTTTCAGGAGAAAATTTCCTCATCACCAATGCCCACTTTCACTTTTGGCGAAATACATCCCCACAGCCCGGCTGACGGGACGCTCGCATCACAAGTGTTCGCCAACAGGAGAAAATGCAACATAAATTTTCGTCCGCAGGTTTGAGATCGCGACGCCACGATCTTCGGTGCTTTTACGATTGCACTGAGGAGGTTCGCGGGCCCCGAGAAGATTCCCGCACCCGTTTCCTTAACGTGTTTTTCGTTCTCGCAGCAAATTTCACTTTGTTTTCGATTCATCTCCGAGGCACAAGAAACCCCGTTGCATGATTTTATTTGCCTCGTTTTTCCCTGCTAAGAACGGAGGAAATCCCCCAATTTCGCTCACAAATTTACAGAAAACAGAAGCACGCGAGGGATGTTCTTCCCCACCCCCTCCCCGCCCCCCGCGGAAAACGACACTTTCATTTTGAAAATGACCTCAATCATCATCCGGAAGAGTCTGCTCCAAATAGCACCGGAACGGCCATTAAACTACGAGAACCGGAAAATGTAATGGGTTCGCAGTTTGCGGAATGAGATCGAGGGGCAATTGCGAGGAACGAAGAAAATATGAGAAAGCGACAAGTCCGAGTAGGTGACTGAATGCACAAACTGACGGAAAGGAACCGAGAGAGCGCATAACTCTTCCAAAAAGGATCTGTTTGAAGAGAATCCACACCTAAAACGGGGAAGAATTCAATCGCGCTTCGTGCCCCAACTCCCCCCCCCCCAAAACGTACCTTTTTTCGCCCCAATTTGAAATGCAGAGGAAAAGCCATTTAAACAAATCGCGAAATCCGGAAATAAGAATGTTAATCCGGAGGATTCCGGTTGTTTTGGATTCCAATGGAAGTTCCAAAAAAACCTCGTTTCCGCATTTAAATGCATTGATTCTCTCATAGATTTTTCGCGGGTCGAAGGAGGTAAGGTTCGGAGAGGTTCGGAACCGGGATGAGTCAGCGATGGACTCATTAAAAAATCCAAAATTTCGGGGCGACCGCAGCCGGAGAGGAACGGCGCAAAAGCCGACGGGCGAATCCCCGAAGAAAAGGATTTTATTTAAGTTATCAGCGGACCCTGAAATTGGAATGCATCCTTACGAAGAGGATTTCGCAGCATCCCCGAAAGAGATTTCATCCGCGTCCTGGGGGTCCGCACACGCGTAGCGGTCTTCGCGGGGCGGAAAACCGACTCGTTCAGCAATGTAAGATCGAATTTGGTTAAATTAGCAGCGCAAGTCAACCGGGGATGGAAATATTACCCGCTCTTCGATTGGGCAGGAAATCCATTGGGATGAATATTGCTCGCAACCCCTTTGAGCCGGGAAACTTGGGAAGTTCCCTTAATTTTCGAAAACTTCGGAAATGACTAAAAGGGAAACTGATCGGACGGTTTTAAATGTCGAAATATCAAAATTATGAATTTTGCATCCTTGCCCCGGTCGGAACCGCGGCCATTTGCCGTGCCCTGCTGTTTGGCACAAACGCTCTCACCCGTTTGGGTATCTTCCGCAGGAGAAATCCGCATTTAACGAACCTTTTTTTATTTTTTTTTTATTTTTTTTTGTTTTTAAACGGGAAAAAGGCAACCTTTTTCGGGCTCGTTGCTAAATCTGATCAAAAAAGCTTCCCCCGGTTCATTTTTCCCTTCTTTCCCATCGAATAGATTTTTGCGAAAATGCCAGCCATTGGTGTAGCGTTTCCTTTTGGTGCCTTTCTACATGCAAGTCCTTCCCTCTAATCATATCATCGAATTTCCCTTTGAGTCGATCCCCGGTTTTCAGTTCTTTAATTTCTTTTCATCTCATTATTCTTCGCATTGGAGCACTTTAATTAAGATCGTCGATACTTCATCGCGCCATTTTCCGAAACGCGAAGAAAAAATGCGGAAAGTGCTTCGACTTTGATGGAAAGCTCCGGGCGCATCCGAAGCTTTGCTCGTCCGAGCCGGGGGAAGAGCGGGGACGAGCCGGAGCCGGAGAAATTTCCATTTTTCTTTTTTTTTTTTCTTTTTTCCCGGATACATCTCCGGATAAGCCCCCGGCATTTATTAAATCCCCGCGCCGTGGCAAAAATTCTCGCATAAAGAAGCTCGGCTAATGGCAGCTCAACCACATCCCCCGAAGGATAAGGGATGTCTTGTCGCTGAAGTTTTTAATCTTCTTCTTGGGGACCGCACCGGTTCAGACGAGTTCCGAGTTTCGGTTCCTTCCCCGCGATGCTGATGCGTTCGCCCCCTTGGGAGACGGAGGGGGAAAGAAAGCTGAGAAAATCGACGTCTCGTGATGGAAATATAACCGAAAGACGAAATTAACGCCGCCGCTGCAAGCGGGGGAAACTTCCTTCGGTTTCGGACGGGGCAGAAGAAGAGAATTCGAAGCTCGGAAAGCGGCAGAAAAACAACTTTTTTAAAAGTTTTAACCAGGAACGAGAAGAAAAAATGGGCGAACGGATTATTCGGGAATGGGAAAGCTCGTCATAGTCAGTCACCTTTTTATGGCAAACGAGTTTTCTTTATGGCAAACGGGGGAAAGAGTTTCAGGTACATTTGTCGCAGTTCCTCCCATGAAAAAAACACTCGCCCCGACAATTGGCTGCAGAGATTTTTTTTTTTTTTTCTCTTTCTTTCTTTTTCGGTTTCAAGATCTTCTCCGGTGCTCATTTCGCTCTCCGTCCGCTTCGGACCAAATTCCCGCCCCCCAAAATTCGAAAGCGCCCCCGGAAAAGAGTTGCTTTTCCCTTTACGGAATCAAAATTCTCAGATTTTTCGACCGAAAACGGTCACATTCAAAATCACTTCGCCGAATGCTTCCGATTTCATTTTTCCTTTTCCCCGCCGTCAAAGGTGCGCTCTCTCCGGATGCCTTGACCGTACCTGTCAGCTCCCACGTCGAGTGAAACACTTTCGACGGACCGAGCGTTATTTCCCCGGCAGCGGCGAATCGTCTCGCATGTGCAAAGCAATTTTTGTTTTTGTGGAGATTTCACGAGCTTTTCTATATAAATTAAGATCGCCGTAGGATTTCCTACAGAATCGTTTTGTGAAAAAAAAAAAAAATGACTGCTGCAACTATTCATATGAATCGGAAAAATAAAATCTTAATGACCGTATATACCATACACATAAAAATAAACGAACGGCCACTAAGATTTGGGTTTCAAATCTCGTGCGCTATCTCCCTGTCTGAGTTTAGATAAAGGAAATGCGGGCAGGGAAACAGTCGAAAGGTTTCCTTTGGCTCCGCTTTACGAAGTTGATTAAATTATGAAAGTCTTTATCCGAGGCAGTTTTCGCTGCCCCTCAAGGATTGCTGCCTTCCCGTAAAAAAGGTTCCGTCCCTTTTCTCCTTATTCCTCTTCCGGCTCGATCGTTTCGCCGGTGCATTTCGATCGGATTCTTTGCGTTTTAGCAAAGGATTCGATTCGCCGAATCGGTAGGATACGGCCAATTGCTTGCATCGCGATGCAGTTCGACGCGAGGCTCCGACAGCGGGAGCGAGGAAGCGGGAAAAGTAAGGCGAACGACAGCCGGGAAGAAGGAGAAGCGGGCGGAAGCTTCAGCGTCCCGGGACGCCTCCGCCGGGGCGGTTTCAGCCGATTTCGGAGCGCGTCTCCGGACGCGGCTAACCGTAAGCGATTCGTCAGCGAGACGAGGGGCGACGGAACCTAAACGAAAATTCGAAAAATTAACTTTTACAGGAAGGGAGGCGGGTACAATCGGAAGCCTCATAAACCCGCTCAGCGATTGGAAACTATTTCTGTAGTGATTTTCATTCTGACGGCACCTCCCACTCGGCGGTTAACTATTTGAAATTCACTTCAAAACTTCCTTTGCGGATATTCCATTAAAATATGTAGAAGTTAACGTCACGCCACAGCTCCTGGAGGTGACGCCACCCCCGCGAGGGGGAGGGGGATCAATAATTGTCGAATAACTTTTCCCCCAATTTAAAACCCATTCATCAATCTTGAAAACAATTTTCAGCCCCGCACGCAAGTTATGCCACCGGCTCTACTCTTTTCTAATGGATCACTCTCGAAATTATGTTTTCCCGTTCGAAATTTCAGCGCGGGAACATTCGAAAAGGGCCGGGCGCGAGCTGACCCGACCGCCCTTTTCGGCCCTAAATTTTCCGGCGAAAGCGATCCCGGTTTCCCGCCGGGGAAAAAAAAGAAAAGGAAAACAGTCCAAGGGGGCCGGGGCCTCCCTCGGTTTTCGGCGGCGGGACGGGTCCGCGGAGGATTTTCCGGCATCGGGGGCTTTTCCCCTGAAAAACCGGGGAAGAAAAAACTTGATGGGCGCCGATAATTTTCTTTTTCACCCGGAGAGATAAAAATGGCGGTTTTTCCTTTTTCCTCTTTTTTCACCCGCAGAAGCCGCTTTAGCATCCAGCATCCCACCTCTCAGGTTTATTATAAATTCTCCAACACTTTGCTTCAAATGCTTAATATGCATAATTTTAGGTGCATTATCTTCGGATAATAGCGCTTCCGTCGTAAAGCGTTGCTCGACAGGGATTATAAAAATAACCCTTTCAAAGTTTTTTATTCTTTTACGCCCTTTTCATCGCCTCCTTCGGCGAGGATCGAATATGGGATTTAAATATATACATCCGAAATTGCTCCTTCTTTCATTCCGGCAAAACGTTCATAAAGAGTTTGTCGCCGAACGATCCGAACATCCTTCAGTTATTTCCCGTTCTAAGGAGCATGATAAATATCGGGGAAAGAGAAATCCCTCGACGATTTCGGTTTTTTAAGACGCGGGCACGCCATGTGCGCACACGTGAAAATCTCACAGCCGGAAAGGAATTGCGAATGACGCAGGCACGGGGCGAAAAGCTTAAGACACCTTTAATTTCTATTTATTTATTTATTTTTCTTTAAAAAGCAACTTCCTTTGATGCCCTTCCGGGAACGCGATTTTACCTTTTCTCAAAAACAAGCGGAAAAGCGGGGTACTCGGAGCAACCCTCCCGCGAATTCTTCGTTTCCCTCGGCCGCGCGGCCGAATTTTCGGGTTGAAAAACGAAAAACGTGTCCGTTTAAGGTCGAGCGAGGGCCTGCGGTCCGGCTGCCGGAAAGCAAATCACGGGAAATGCGGGGGAAAATTTCAGCTTAAGAACATTCGCCGGACGAACGTTTCAACGGGGCTCGCAGGCAACCGCAGCCGATGCGTTTTTCATTTCTGGGACCTTTCGACGAAAAACGTACACACACGTATACATTATACAAAACAATTTCGTGCACGATATGAAAACCCGCTCGGAAAGAACGGCAAAGCGGGAAATAATTGCGTCGCTCGAATCTCTTCGAAACAGGATTTCGAAGGGAGCTTTGAATAAGCAAATTTCAAGAGATATGGACGCAAAATCCATCTTTAATCTCGTGTTTGACTAACGATTTGTGTTTCGATTGACTCGATTTTGAAAATTCACTCGGGATGAACGATCGATCCGTCGGAGTGGATTTCGGCGACGGAAGCAAACGGCTGGCGTCCGACTTCGTGAACTGCATCTTCCCGCAGGGAGCACTCTCCCGTCGAACGAACATCACGAGGTTGTCGCTGCGGGAAACTCCGGCGCCGCCGCCCCGAAGGATCCCCCGGAACCTGCACGAACTGCGTTCGGCAAGGGGGAACCTCTCGGTCGGTGCGGGATTTGCCTCTCTCTCCGTCCGTAACAAAATCTAATTTTGTCATTTTTAAATTCGGATCACGGCAGCCTTAATGGATGCATTCATTTCGATCGCATTTCCACCGGGCTGGCCCGGGGAAATTGGATTCACGGCTCGGTGACGGAAGCGCGCCGAGGAGTCGGGAAACGTCTCTGTCCGCCGCCGCGCAAAAAGGCAATCTTGGGGATGCTGCAGGTGACATTCGAATACCCCATTATCCGAGATCTTATTTACTTCCAAGGAACATTGATTATTATTCATTCTCTGCCAAAAAGGAACAGGGAAAATCGCTCTCTGCGGATTCGATACATTAAAATTATTAGTTTACGGCAGACACCGTTGAATTAGATTGTGTGAAGTGAATTAAAATTTTAAGAGGAAGTTTCTGAAATTTAATGGCGAATCCGGAGGCGAGCGAAATTGCATTAAAACTATGGCATCCGTGCCATTTTCGACGTCCGATTTGTTTTTGAGCATATTTCATTTCGATTCCTTTTTCGGGGGCAGACGCCGCTCGGGATTGTGATTTTTGCCGAAAGCGAATCGCCCTCGTCGCCCCTTAGAAACCGAAAATGGAGCAGATCGCTCTCCGCTTTCCGGTTTCGGGTTAGGTTTGCCGGGGCGTCGGGAAAATCACGCCTTTCCCTGGGAAACACCGGTGCCGCGGCCTTATTCCAGCGGTTGAAAAATTAATTTGAGCCCTCAGTCTGGAGGGATCGTTATTAGGCGGATTCAAAGTGAGTCACGTCCAAAATAATTTGCATGCACTGGAGGAACGATTTTGGGTTTTGAATATTATGCGGAGCCATCTTTCAGCATCAAACAAACGGATCGAATCCCATAAATCTTCTTCACAATGGAATCTTGGGAACAATCGCGGAGAGAGGCTGCATTTGCAGTAATTGCACTGGATAACTCGATTCATCCAGCGATTCCACTTGCTGATTAATTGCGGTTATCTTGCTGGAAATTTCAAAATTCCTCCCAAGGCACTCTCAGCTTTAAGGGATAATTCATTTTTCGAATTCGAGTCTAGTTAACCGATTAAATTTAATTTGTCTTTGCCGGAATTTTTTTTTTTTTTTTTTTTTTTTACGAGTTCACAACGCCCCCCGGGGGTGGACGGAGACGCCGGAAAATAGTTCTGAAGTTTTCCGTGATCCTTGCTGCGGCGACGGCAAAAACGCCCGTTTCGAACTGCATCCTCCGACCGGATCCCACATTAAACTCCAAACGCTGGAAATCGTTTTCGTTTCCTCTCGATTTTCACAACTTTCATAAAAGCGCATCATGCGGAAGGTGCACAGCAGCAAAAGAAATAAAGTGCCCGAGATGCAAATGATAAATGCGCACTTTTAATTACGTCGCAATTTCTTTTTCTCTCTCTCTCTCTCCTTCCCTTCTGAAGAAAAATATTAATGATATATATTGTTTCAAAAGTTAGAACTTGCAATTGCGTAAGTCATTTTGGACCCTCCTGCAAACTTTGTATCTCCAAGTTTATAAAAAGAATACGAATAAAAAATTATTTTCACGTTGAATTAGGTCGTAAAAGGCAGCAGAAAATCGCAGCAGGAATTCTTATAACTTCATTCAAATTCTGCCGGAGAAGCTCAAGTCGATTCACTAGGTGAAAACGCATTAAGTAAATCCAAATGAAAGAAAAAAAAAAAAAAAAAAAAAAAAAAGGAAAACTTTACAAAAACGAGTTTAGTGGGCAATTGCATTTTATACATTGAAACAAAGGGGGAAAAAATTTTCCGGCTTTACACGTTTTTCATGCCAGGGGATAGGATTTTACAATGCCTCCCTTATTGGGAACCAGTTTCGTTTCAAATTGAAAAAGTTTAACCCGTTTATTGGTAGCGAATTTTTTAGGAGACGGTAAAAAGATCGGGAAAAAGAAAACAAAGAAAAAACAAAGCCTTAAAGTTCTCGCAGGATCTTAGGAGCGGGAAATTTTTAATTTGAACGATAATTTATTCGCGAACAATAAAAATCGTCCACATACATGTGCATTCCGGAGCAAAAGCCACGGTAATTTCTTCTTTTTCAAATGAAAACAATTCGCCCGCAAAACGCGGATATCGCTTCTGTTCAGAGAGCAAAGGAAAGGCTGAAAGAAAGCAAGAAGATTTATTTCAGGTACTTTTATACGTTGTCGGACCGCGCTTAAGTGCGAGGCCAGGTCACAAAATAAGGCCCAAGTCGAAGCCAGACGCCCGTCGTCGAAAAGCGAACGAGCCCCGCGCAATGAGGAACTTCGATTCCTGGCGGGACGAATTCACATCGAAACTCCGATTTTTTTAATGAAATCCACGCAAAAATTTGATCTCCGACAGATCACGGAGCTTCCGAGGAGTTCAGGAGGCGAAGGATTTAAGGATGGCCCCCGATCGTTCCATAAATCTTTCAAACTTTCGTTTCCGGGCTGATTTAAAGGAAGGAAACATTTGCCGAATTTGCATAATTTACAGGAAAGTTATGAAAAAAAATTAATTTTTCGCCTTTATTTTCTTCCCTCGGCTCCTCGACCCGGGGCGAGGGAGGCCTCCCTAAGATAAGAGGCGAAGGCTTTTTCATGCACCGCCTTCTCCAGACGCGCACCCCGCTTCCAGCGGCCGCAAAGGGCGGAAAGAGCCAACGGCGGCGCGAACGGCGTCCCCGCGACAGCAACACGATCGAGTGCGTTTTCCCTTCCCATTTCGGAAACTGTAAAGCCCCGAGAAACGAAAATTCCAAGCAACTCAAATCGGATCTCGAAACCTTTCGGGAAAATAAGGATTCGGCAATTTGATCCGTCCTTTTTGCAGTCCCATTGCGGATGACTTTTTAGTTTCGCCGGGAATTTTGCACCCGCAATTTGGTAAGCCGCAAAAGCAATATTTTAATTGCTTTCGGGGCACTTGACCAGCCGGTTTTAGGGAGTGGCTCGGAGGTGTCGGAAATGCGTAGCCCGCGGGATGCGTCGTAAGAACTGTCCCAGAAAAAAGAAAAAAAAGGTACACGATTCTCGTGCCCCGTACCTTCCACGTCGATGGCAAGTGAAATTTTCCGCAAGCGTGCGAATCCAACGCAACCGAAAGCCCCCACACAATAAGGATTTTCTTCGTCAAAAATTATTGCTCTTATCATTTCGGAGCCTTCAAACATAAAAATGGAAATTAACTAATAAAATTCGGGCTTTTTTTTCGCGATTGCGCGAGGCGGAATCCCACGTACCTGCAGCATATCGCCGATTTTTGTCAGGTCGCGCAATGGTTGACGCCGTCGAAAAATCCACGTCAAATCTGTTCGAAACACGAATTTTCCGGGGGAGAAAACAAAAAGAAATTGATTAAGCCGCTGCAGCAACATAATCGACTTTTCGAAATCTTTTTCAATGCATTCAAATTGCTCGGTTCGCTCCGATTTCAATATAAAAGAATCGAAAATTTCGAATTTCCCTCCGCTCCCGCGACTCATCTTCTGGAAAAGACGCGGGGGGGTGGAGGGAGGAAAAATAGTTTTCCCTTTTTCCTGGTTAGGTTCCGCCATTTTTTTTTTAATGGAGTAAAACCGGCATTAAACGATAATCTTCTTTCTTTCTTATCTTGGTCATATTTTATAAGACACGCGTGACTTGCCTTATTTCGGGCTTCTTTCCCTTTCTTTCTTTATTCATCCGCACGTTAAAAATTTTCCCTTGCTCCTTTCCTCGGCTCGAATTTTCCGACAAGTTCCCCGCGGAGCGGCGGGGAAACTTGTACCCGCAAAAAGCAACCCCCGTATACCTCGCCCCGCGTGGGAAACGACCCAACCCGACCGCGGCCGGAGGAAGCGTCCGGTTAATTGCGGGCGCCCCTTGCATCGCCTTGGCAGCTTCCACCCCCCCGATGCACTGCCGAAGACTTCCCCCGGGGGCTTTTTTGCTCCGGGCAAATCAGAAGGAGAAAACCCTTCAGGGTTTGTCCGAGAAGCTCCCGCAGGATGACGTCCGAAGCGAAATCCTCGCGGTATCAATCGCGACGGAGCTTTCTTTCTGTTAACGTTTAGCGGCGGAATAAATTGCGGAAAGAAAGAAAAATAAAATGGAAGTTTCCAGAAAAAAAAAAAAAAGTTTTCCTTTCTTTTGGAGTGCACCTTAATGGAGCTTTGGCGAAGGGGAAAAAAAAAAAAATAAATAAAAATGAAAAGTCTCGTTGAAATTCATTCGATTCTTCGTCCTCCCTTTCCGCCAACCCCCGCAGCCCCGGGGGAAGGCAAGTCGTCAGCATCATAAGTCGCACTGAAATTTTGACCGATGTGATTTCAACCCCCGCAGAAGGGAGCAAAACTTCCGCCTTGATGTTACCGTTTGCGTGAGGGTCCGTATGATAACCGCGGCGGGGGAACGTGTGCGATCCATCCAAAACAAATATTTTGTATCAATTTGGATTTTTCCCCCGCACGTAAACAGAGAGCGAGAAGAAAAGTTTCCACTTATTTTAAGGTAAACATTTTGGTCAGAATAATGCGGTAATGAACGAGCTTGAAATTTGATGCTGCAACACATGCTGAAATGGAGAAAATATTTGAATAAATGGGAAAATTGTGGGAGAAAAAGGAGGCGGATTTTATTATATTGTATGTATATTTCATTTTACAATGCCGAGTTCTATTTTCGGTTCACTTTGGGTCAAAACCGCACCGCATACAGTTGGGTCTCTCGAAAGTTATATAATTTCATTCGCTACCACTTTTGACTTAATACCACCAATTCCAGCAGAAAAACGGAAAGAGCGGGGAGGGCTCGTACGAGAATCGAAGCCGGAGGAAGGACGGCTTCAATTTGCGTACCTGAAACGCCGGGGCCGATTGGGAATCGCCGGAAACGGCGACGCGAGACATTTGCGAAAGCCATGATCGGACGCCTTCCCTCGGGGCGGCTCCCGAGCGAAAAAATTCAATTTTTTTTCCCCGGGATTTCCCTTTAAAATTCATTTTTTTTCTTTTCACCTAGCACGGGTGAAGGCACTCAGGTAAAAATGGTTACGAAAAATTTCCATCCTTAAATTCCGCCTAATGGCCCATAAGGCGAAGGAATTTTAATTACGATCGGTTAATAGAATTTTTATTATTTTTAAGGAGCTCCGGGCAAATTGCTCACGTCTTCGGATTCCCCGCGTCACTTTGGGAAATCGAAGCAAAAACCCAAGGCGGGATGCCTTCCGCCGGTGCACCGCCGAAGGAGGACGCCGGCGACGATGGGGCACAACGACGCCAGCGTTGGCGTTAAGAGCAGAAGGAAAAAGGGGAAAATTTTGTAAAAGTTTTCCAGTGCCGATCCATTAATTTCCGGTTTGATCTCGTTCGAGGGAAGTGTACGCTATGCTGCGATCGGGGCACGATCACTTTCGATAACGATTCGAGTGTGTTCGAGTGCGAAACTCGAAATGTGAGCATTTGCACTCGAAGCGATTTCCTTTCCGCACGCCGAACGAGATCGCGGAAAAACTCGCCGGGACGCAGGTTTTTTCTGCGTCAGCGAAGGGCGAAGCGCCGCGGGAAAAGGAAGACGCCTGCGAATCGCGAATTAGGAATTTTCCGTGTTTTTCTCCCGTTTCTCGTCTCCCCGCTCGCTTTTCTCCTCGGGACGGTTAATCTGTCTGGATTGGGAGAACTTCTTGCCGAGGCCCGGAGATCCGATGCCCTCCTCCGTCTCTTTTTCCGGTCGGATGAGGACGGAAACGTGGCGGCCTAACTCATCATGACTAAATGAGCCTTGGAAAGAGTATTAAAGATGTTAAATTAATGAACAACCATTGCGTGACGAGAATGTAATTAACGTTCCGAAATTGGGAGCGTGACAACCGAAAAAAGAAACCGGGATGGCTGAAATAAATTCAAAAAAAAAAAAAAAATCCCTTTCCCGGCCGTTCCCTCAGGATTATTACAGACTCTTGCGCCGGGCAAGGAATCCCCGTTGACTTCTTCGCTTTTTCCAGAGGCCGGGAACGGGGAGGAACGCGTCGAAAGGAATCAGAAGTCGCGGGTTCCTTCGATAATGACGATTTATCACCTGGGGGGGGGGCAATGAATTTTCACCGCAGCAGCCGCGCTGGAAAATTTCGGCCGAGGTATTTGCTTTTCATACGCGAATCCGCCCCGGCGAAAAAGATTTTGCCTTAAAAAATCAACCCCCGGTAAACTCCACGAACGACATCGACACCGATGCCAGAATTAAATTTTTATCCGTTTACTCGAACGGAAAACCGTCCGCGCTTCAGTTCCGGCAGCCTCCGACAGTGTCCAAACCTTTCCCGCGTGGGAAGGCGCGCACAAAGAGACCAGATTGGTTAGGCGGGCTCAAAGCATGAAAGGAAATACCGGGTTTTCCGAGGTTCGGAACCGGAGAGAAGACGCCGAGGTCTCCGGGGGACAAAGGAGGGATTTCCGCGCCCTGGCCCGTAAAGTGCTGATTCGCACTAAAAGATTTTCAACCCCGCATCATTTGGAACTTTACCACCCCATCAACCCCGTCGGAATGGTCAATTACGGAAAATGGAAAGAGGCTTATGCCGCGATTTTTTTTTTTTTTTTTTAATTTCCGAATCAAAATTTTCCATCCACGTTTAATTGGGCACGATGATGATTCCGCAGCGAAGCCCTGCTCCGATCTTCCCCCGCCGGCGAACCAGGGGAAGTGACTCAACGGCCGAAAATCCCGCGCCGGGTAAATGAATGGGAAAGAAAAGATTTTGACTGCTTTGTCATCAAATTAATAACTTTTCAGTAATAATTTTAACTTTCCCAAAGCCGGTTTATGCTGACGGGAACCCAGGAAATTAATTAGCTCCTTGAGAAGTGTTCGCTTCTGAACGGAAATCAAGCAAAGGCAAGTTTCACGGAGGAAAATACGCGGGGGATCGGAAAAGTTTTTGGAAACGGTTAAGATGCCGGGAAATAAATACCTGTATCAATATCAAACCCCTCCCCGGGTGCATGTTTCAAAAGAAACAAAAAATTTCCTTTTTTTTTTTGGGGGGGGGGGAGGGCAGGTTCACGGTATCGAAACGCTGCTGCAGAAGCACGCGAAACCCCGTTCACAACTGACCCACCAAGTGGGTGTCTTTTGGCCAAAAAAAAACGAAAATTCACAGCACAGGTTTTATGCATTTTCCACCGTTTTCCCATTACAACATTTTCATATCCGCAATTTTAATGAATTTAAAAGATTTGGATTTTTGATCCTCACCGGAGGCATTGCCCCTTTGCGTTCGGCCTTTCAAACCGTCTGACAATGCGGGGGAAAATTCACTTTTTCCATTGATGGACGGAAAACCCATGTGAAAACGACCGAAGAAGTGCAGGCAGGAATAATTTTTGCGAGCGTATTTCCATGTTTTCATCACTTTATTATGCACACTGAAAGAATGGCCAATTAGCAAGGGGTTGAAATTTTCATTTTAGGACAATATTAAAACCGCTTGTCATTATCGTTTGGCTCTGAAATATCCGGCCCATTATCCTCGCCATTAGATTATATCTTTCCATTCTTAATATCGCCGGCTCCCGTTTCAAAAAGACAGCGCGTCCCGTTTAATTAACTCGTAAATTGAGCGTTTAAATGCCGTCGCCGAAAATCGCATTAAAAAAAAATTAAATAAATAAATAAATAAATAAATAAATAAATAAATAAATAAATGGAATTAGCTTCGATTGAATACGGAAAACGATCGACGCCATCAATTGAAATTCAGGAAGGGAAGCGTGCAGGGGACCGGGTTTTAGTGACCGAAACCGGGGCTTCGTGAGTGTTTTGACTGATGAACGTCAAAAGGAAATGGCTCCAGCGGCAAAAAGATTGAAAGCTCGGCTAATTTCAGCCGTGGAGCTGGAGAAGGGAAAAAGCGGTCGTTTATTAAAGGCAGCATTTGGCAAAGAAGCGGAAACCGACTCGAAGGAGATGGAGAAAGGAAAAAAAAAATTTATATATTAGTATTACATTTCGATCCCGAAAAACCAGGTTTGCCATGGAAAAACCCGGGGCTCGACGGCTTTTTACGCAGCAATAAAATCATTCAACGAAAGAGTAGACCCGTGTTTTTCCCCGAGAGTAATGGTTTGATTATGCCCAGAAGAGTTTGCTGGAGAGAGAAATAGAGCGGATGAAGGAGAGCTTTTACTGGAAAATCTCGATTTTGGGAGGCGGAGCCCCGGAAAATCTGAAAAACAGATAAAAGAAAAATAAAATAAAGCCAAGGAAAGGCAGATTAAAATTTCCCTTCTTTTTTTTTCGAATTGGGGCTCGGGCAAATGCTAAGGGTGACGCGACTCGTAATCTGGGACGGGGTCGAAATTCGCCGCCCTTCTGCTCTGGAGCCCCGTTTCCCGACTTTGCCTCGAAGCAACCGTTCGCGGGAAATTCGCCACTGCAGCGAATCGGTCGTCGAAGCTCGGGTCCGGCACATCTCAGTTTCCACCTTGGGCCCCCGGCTACCCCGCGGTACGCGCCGTTTAGGGCACACAGTCCGGGCGGTAAAATCTTCCCAGTCGCGGACCCGCCATCCTTTTGCCTTGCGAACTCCCGTCCATCGATGGGCAAGATCGCAAACCGAAGACATTTTCGATTATCTCCGCGAAAAAGTGGCGGAAAACCTGGGTGAAATTTTATCGCGGAGTAATTTCCATCAACCGGTTTTCGATTCTCCCTTCGCAGGCGTCAAAATCCCGGAGGCCGCGTTCGTTTGCGTTTTACCGGAAGAAGCGTGGAACCAAAAATCCCTTACCAGACAACTTTATCCGGAGCACCGTCTCCGGGCTCTTTCGCTTATTCCCGCTTTTTTTAAAAAAAAAAAAAAAAAAAAAAAGCCGAAGAATATGAAAGGCATACCGCAAACATCTTTTCAGCATCACTGGATGGGAAATCCCGCTTTAAGGAATTATTTTCCCGCTAAACCGACAATCTTTTCCGCAAAAAGAAAAAAAAAAAAACCCTCGTGCTGACAAAGCCGTAAAAGTCAAATCCCCGACAACATTCGTCGAATTCGAAACATCCCTCAGAAGTGCAAAGCATGGCAAAAAAATCAACCCCCGGAATGAAGCCGAACCTGTTTTTTACCCTAAACTATACTCCGCCCCGTTCCACAATATTTCCCACCGCAATCCACCCCCAAAATGATTACCATCATTTTAATGTTAAATAAAATTTTGCCTTTTGACCGTTTTAATGAAAAAGAATTCCGTCCATTCCATCCACACAATGGGACTCAGTAAATTGGCGTTTCAGTGAGTGCCATTATTAAAATATCGTTTTCCAGTTCCACCGAAAATGATTTGCTATGAATATTTATACCGGAAGCAATTTTTGAATGAAAAATTCGGCTCACGTTATCCTTTTCCAATATAACATTCACGAAGAATACTAAGAAACTATTTCAAATCAAAGAGCAAACATTTATCAGACAGTTCCACGTCTTATGCAAGAGAAGAAAGTTATTATTATTATTATTATTATTATTATTATTATTATTATTATTATTATTATTTTTTTAATATACAAATGTCACGCAGGACTGGTTGATGAATAATACATTTTACCTAATTTTCGTCTCTTTTGAGAAAGGAGCAGAACCTCAAATTATTGATTCTGTGCTATTCAAAAATATGGTAACTCCAATAAAGAATGCAAAAAATTACGAATGGTTCGCATTTTTCGCCACAGCAAAATGCTCGGCGGCTTCATATTAACATAAATGAAATCGCGCTGAGTCAATCCGGGCTCAATATATATTTTTGAGCATCATTTAAATTTAGGAATATAATATCCGGTAAACGCGTTCGGAAAAATTGATTTTCCCGGGAAAAATTTATATGTACAATATATATTTTTTACCCGATGGGGTAAAATCCCCATTTCGTTCCCCCGCCCCTCCGAAACTTTCAATTAACTTATTAAAATGCTTTATTCAACCTGCTAACCGAATTAGTTTAGGTTCCTTTGCATACTTTTTCCATTTTGCTGCCGACACCCGTTTTAATTCATGTAAAATTCAGGCCCTTCATGAAAAGCGCGGGTAATAATCGGACTCGCGGATCTTCATAATAATCCCATTTAATTTGAAATTAAACCTGGCGAAGGAGACCGATGGGGACAGACCCGGATAGGGCGCGAAAAACGCGTTTCAACGCCGATAACTTCGCCTGCCCGCCAAAGCGAGAAGTCTTTCGGGAGAACGGGAAACCGGTCAAAAGCAGGCTTTTCCGGGGAAGCCCGGGGAGCCTCTCGGGGAAACTCTCCGCCAAATCTTGCACGAAATCCAAAAAGGGCAGATACGGATGGATTCTCGAGCGCTACAAGGCGATCCCGAGCACGGTTTTGCAGCAGCTCGACAGAAGCCCTTCGTCGAGATATCGACAGATCGAATGGTAGGAAATCGCCATCGCGGGTGGCGCGAACCACGGACTTTCGAAATTTCGACTTTGGAAGTCAACGAAAGAGGAAGCGTCTCCTCCTCCCCGGTGGTCTTTTTTTCCCCCCCCCCCCTCGTTAGGGGTATCCTCCAAAAACCGTGGGCACGCATTGTCCCGAACATCACAAATTTACATGCCGCAAGGTATCCCCGACATTGTTACGCATCAACAAAACACCAGCTAACATAACGATTTCAAAATGTGTTTTAATTGTACAAAAATATAACGTTTTTCAAAAGGTAAAAATTATCTAACAGTATAATTGTGCGCAGAGAGGCGGAGCATTCTTTAACTTTCATTAACGAGGAAACTATCTTCCGTTTCCTAGTTTCGTTATTCGAAGCATGGAAACCAATTGATATTTCGAATCGCGTTCCAGGTTCCCGGCATTTTTCACATTCATGTGTAGTTCATGAAATGCATTATCCTTTTTGTTGCCGACGGGGTTGGACTGCAGATTCCTCTTTGGGATGGGCGTAAAAATTTCTACGTCTCGTCTGCAGCTTAAACGCGATAATTAGACAAAAGCTTTTTATCCCAATCCCAATATTTCAATAGTTCCATCCTCAAATAAAGGAGCGAAGTTGACGCTACTCGTTTTCGAAGGCTTTAATGCACATAAATAACGAACGATGCCTGACCATGTTGGATCCCTTTGACGAGATTCTCCTTTTCCTCGGTAAACTTTGCAAGTTTCTTTTTTTTACCCCCTCCGCTCCATTACAAAATTGATATTGCCGAAAAAAAGGAAGAGGAATATCCTTTAGCGCGACCCTCGAGCTAATTCATTCATTCATTCCGTTCCATTCAGTCCGCATTCTTTGATGGATCTCATTAAAAATAAATTGCGAATGAGGGCAGAGGGCCGCTGCAAACCTCTTCCCGGTCTGCAGCTAAAACGCGAACCGTCCGGACAATTTTTTTTTTCTCCCGGAGCACCGTGAAAATTCTTATGGGAAAATCGTTTGAAAATACGGAAAAGGAAAAGGACTCCTTTCCCTCGATCGGGTGCATCCCAGCAAAAGCTCCTGATCCATGCGAATCATCCCCGACGCTCCGAGAGCGCGATGAATAAATTTGTGCGACGTGCAAATTCGAAGCGGAAGTTTTTAATCGAGAGCACCGGAAAACGGGGCGACCATTCGGAAAAACCGGAAGATTACCGCGGAAAGCTTCAGGTCGGCCGCAGGATTCGAATGCCCGAGGGTAGTCGGTTCGGTGAACCGCCGTGAAATCTCCCAAAAAGACAGCGAAAAATTTTCCGGGGGAGGGAGCTAACCGGGTCGCCGAGAGGGCATCGCGGCAGCTTTGCCCGGGCTCGCCCCATCATCCCCCCCCCCCCGAGAGGGGGCTGGTAATTGAAGCCAAAAAATTCCGATCCATCAACTTTTTCCCGAATTGGAAATTGATTTTTTCCCGCGGTAGGCTACGGAGGCAGAGTTGGGAAAAGCCTCCGCTATTTTTTCGCAACCTCCCCAGCTTTTTCATTTTTCGTCTCTCCTCCGCAATTCAGGTTTCCGACTCGCGAATTTTCAACTTTTTTCCTTTCTCAAGCAGATCGCGGCAGCGCAACAAGAACGGTTGAGCATTTCGTGAAAACCGTCTGCGAAAATAAAATTTAACACAAAGGGGTTTCGTAACCTAAGAAAAAATACAAGCAATGCGAGATAATAAAAAAAAAAAATTTCCCTGCCCCTGCGAAATATGAAATTAAAATACTCTAAACGTACGCACAGCACCGAATATTAAGCAATTTTCGCATGGGAAGCTCAAAAAGGGCAAATCGCACAAGGATCGGGGTTTGCATTTTGAAAATTCCAACAGCGGAATGCGAAAGGAGTCGGAGGCGTAAGCGGGCAAACGGGCGGGCTGAAGTGCAGAGAAAAAGGAAAAAAGCGGAAACTCGTGGGTTTTTTTCTAGCATCCTCCACGGAGTCAGAAAGGCGGGGAAAGGCACCGAAAAAAAGCGTTTCGGGGCCCCGAATCTCGGTTCCCTCGACAGATCCGGACTGGGCAATTAAGAAGAAGAAGAAGAAGAAAAAAAAAAAATCACTCGCCGCGGAGAAAGGAAAAACTGCTCGGAAAATCGAAGCGAATTTTCACTTTGAAGTCGCGCCCCGCTTGCGCCACAGGACGTGCCGCCAAGGGATGGAAAATCTTGACGGTGGAGTGAAAATTCATGAAATTACCCGGGATCCTTCGGTCCGGCAAACGATTTCCAAGCTGAAATCATTCCGGGTTCCAGCGAAGTTAATTAGATTCTCCATAATTTTTCCTTTTCTTTTATTTTTTCTCCTTTTCTCCCTCGCACTCCCGGAAAAAGCCGTGAAAGCAGTTATTAAATTTTGAGCCCGAAATTTTTAAGAAGAAATTAACAAAGTAAAAGCCTCGGGAACCGACCCCGGCAGTCAGTCAACCCCTAACGGTGGAAACTTTTAATTCTGAGAGAGCGACTCGACTTCGAAAAAGGAAAAATCCAAAATTACATTAGCATTATTTTTTATTAGATTCATCATTATTATTATTAAATCGTTCTAATTTCGCGTGCCTTTGACGCAAGGCATGTTCGTATTTTTTTTTTTTTTTTTTTTTTAATTACCTCCCCGAGCTGCGAATGTCTAACTCTTCCCGCACGGAGTGCGACAACGCGAAAAACCCCTCGCCGTGGAGGGAAAAACCGCCGGAAAATCAAATCGCGTCCCCCGCGTCCGAAATTTTCCTTTTTTCGGCTGCAACGCGCTCGGCGTCTGCACGCGAAAAGGCGAACGTTTCGCTATCGTCAAACTGCCCCGTCTCGGCTCGTGCTCGTCGAAAGCGTTGTTTAGCATTCCTCCTCGGTGAACTCAGCTCTGGAAAGGAGATGGGGGTAGGAAAAAAAAAAAAAGAAAAACGTAAACATCAAACATAAAAGGCGCTTTTTCCAGTCTGGGTTTTTGGGGCTTTTCAGCGATGACAAAACGCTAAAAAAAAAAAAAAAAAAAAAAAAATGAAAATGATTGATATCTCAGCAGCCCCGCTTGCCATTTTGCGTGTGCGTTGCACGCTCTCGAGCCAAAGCCCTCGTCGCTTCGTTGCCCACTTCGCCCGAACCACCTCCGATGGCGCATGTCCCAACCCCCGGGAATCGAACCCCGTTCCCGAAAAATGAAACCGCAAAAATGTAAAAAAAAAAAAAAAAAACTTAAGGAAACTTAAGTAACTTATCTTGGGCGAATGGCGTGGATTAAGATGGAGAACAACATGAGCCTGGCCAAGAACGAAACTGGATGGAATCTAAAAGCGAAATGGGGTAAAAGTGGTCGGGCAATAAATTTGAGGAAACTCCGAAAATGGCCTTTTGTTTTTTTTTTGAAAGGAAAATGCAGAAAATTCATCCAGTTTCCTCCCCCGTCTTCTGCCTCTTTCCCTTTTTTCCTTTTATTTTCAGCGGGTGAATTATTATGGAATAAGAAGCGGAGTGACCGAAGATTTTCTTCTTCCCCGGACGGGTCCGCGTTTTGTTGAAAAGGCGAAAATCGGGATTTACGACCCCCGATTCTCGGCCTTTATAAAACTGAAACAATCCGAAAGGTTGAGGGGAGCGCAGAGACGCCGGGAATCCCGGGGGAGGACGATTTCACGGGTTTCCAGCATTCGGCAGGAGGTTTTCCTGCGTCCCAGGGACGAATTTTTCTTACCCCCCCGGGGGGTCGAAGGAAAAGCCAGGAAATCACAATTCGCGCGTGCGGGCACTGCGACGTCGGGGAGCTCGCGGTCGCGCAAGCGATTTCGACGACTCCCGACTTTCCGCCCCATCCCCGTCCGTGACAGCTCGGAAAATTTTCCGAATTCCCGGGGGATAATTTTACATGAAAAAAAAAAAAAAAGTCGCATTAAAACTTGAACGATTTACGCTTAAACAGATGGCACCGATGAAGGAGCATTTTCCCCGCTATCCTTTTTATGGGTTGTTCGGTAAGGTCGGGCGCAAATTAGTCGAAATTTTAATGTTTTAGCGTTGCCCCCTGGAAACTTTACGATTGAAATGGATGGGGGAGGCCGCGAAACGCCCATTTACCATTCTCAGGTACGTGCGCATGCGCAGCCAGGGCGACGTAAACCAAGTTAACGTCCGCGATTATCCGAGCTCAGTATTTTCCCCGCCGCTTCTCGCCGTTGAGGTTTTCAAGTTTCAATTTTCGAAAGGAGCTGCCGCCGCCTCTCCTCCTCTTCCCCCCCCCCCCAAAAAAAACCCGAATTTTCCAATTTGCCCGAAAGAAGCGCTTTTCCGAAACTGCGAAAAACCAAGCGGAGCCGTCCCCTTTTTGTTCTCTCCTCCAAACAGAGCTGCGCAATTAATGAGCGAAAACGTTTTTCGCAATGCCGAAAAATCTCCCGCGGCTTTTTCCATCGCTTTAGACGAACTTGCACAAAAAGCCGAAAACGAAAAAACTTTCAGCTTTGTATGTCCCAGCGCCCTCGATTTCAAGTGCGGGAAGGCTCTCGCGGTCCCTTTACGTCTGCCGCCACCGCCTTGGCAAGGGGAAACGGTTTCGTTTCGCCGTCGGAGTTGCACGGGAGCCTGACCCGCGCTCCGGGGCCCAGTGCGCGATTTCGGCAGGTCGCCGCGGAAGCAGGGTTGAGGAACTGCAAGCTCGCAGAGCGTCCGAAGTGGATGCTTGCTCCGCGCGATTTCGCAGCAGGAGCTTTTCGTCCCTCGCTTTAAGGTTTTCGCCGCCGCCGGCTCCGGCAGAAAGGGTCGAACCCGACATCGACCTCCGTTGGGGGCGGGTCTCCGGCGAAATCAAAAAGTCGAAGGTGCGAGTGGACACCCAAATTTGCCCAAAGCGATTCCTTCCACTCTCGAGTATCGGCGGATTTGCCGAATCAATACTTCTCACTTTCGGAACAACTCGACTTGAAATTTAATCTAATAACTTAAATGAAGTTCACTGGACCGTTTACTTTTAAACGACCAAACTCTAATAGAGATAAATTTCACATTGCTCTTTTATATCTCTCCTCAGGTACAAAGACAACGAGCTCACGTCCCTCGAATCGACGGTAAAAAAATTTTTCCCGGCTCTCAATCGGGATTTTATTGAAACACGTCGAGTCGGGAGCAGTTACGCACGGACCCGGGCCACCTCGGCAATGGGAAAATTAATTCTTCCCCGAGGACAAAACAGCGCATTTCCCGGATAACCGTTTGGTTTATGAAGCTTAGCGGGATTCTCCGGGATCTTTCGAAGCGGGGGACGAAAGCTCGCCCAACTTTTGCCTGCCCGGCGGAAGAACCCGCGGCCGAACGAGCGGATTCTTCCGGCGGTCAAATTTTTCCCGGGAGGGCGGTGGAAAACCCGAACGGAAGCCATCGGAAAAAAAAAAAAAGGTTTTCCTCGTCACTTTTCGCGCCCCCCTTCCCCCTCCCCACCCACCCC
>JAOWBB010012017.1:0-66248 GCA_028565995.1 Ricinus marginatus
TGTAAAAAAAAAAAAAAAAAAAAAAAAAGCTTCTCCGAACTTGGGATAAGATCGTTCGCGAAGCACTCACATCAAGCCGACCGATATGCTCCTAGGGCAGCCTTGCATTGCATTCGGAGGTTAATCACAGGTTTCAAAAGCTCCCGGTCCGAGACCTCGATTAACCTATTTTCGAATGGATTTGCAGCGAATAAACCTAAATGAGACTTAAAAACATCGGGTCGAGGTTAAACCGCGAAAAAGGCGAACGACCCATCATCCGAAGCTGGAAAACTTAAAGGAAATGAATGAAGACGAAGCGTTTGCGGCGCTTTGGGGATCGTTTAACCATATACAGTGCAAACGCTGCAAATCCTCCTTAAGTTACGGTCAAGTAATTCGGAATAATAAACCGTTAAAATCGTTTTTAAAAATGGATAATCTTTGCAAAACACAACGTTAGAGGCAGACAATAGCGAGGAAAAGAATAAACCCGGGATCATATAATTATGTTAAAGGATCTTATTATTTATTAAAATTAATTAACAATTCATTTAAATTGCTAAAGACGTAACTTCAACGCTTGTACGTTTCTTCTCTTCAACGCATGTTAATAGTGCATTAGAATAATTACAAAGTACGGCACCCTCGGTGTGGCACCGATATTTTTCTACTCTGCAGACGTCAACGAGGAAAGACGAATGCGATCCTTTCGAGATTTCTCGACGGTTCCTCGATCGAGGAAAATATCGAAGTTTAGCCACATTAATGAGAGAAACCGATTCCGGATCGGGGCGCAGCTTACGGTTCTGATGATGTCCTTATTAAGGTGCATTCGGATAATGATACGTTTTCATCAACTATTCTCATATTGCAAATCTCAATCGATGTTGCTGCAGGTAACGCGGTATTGAAAGTAAATTATGCCGCGGGTACGAGTACTCTCTTCGAGTATCCCTGATTCGGTTGCGCCTTAAGCGCGGTCTCCTGAAACGATTCGCCCGTCCAGGATCCATATTCTGCCGGAGTCGTTTTCGCGGCAGAAAATAGGTGCGCATCGAATCAACGAGAACGAGATCCGGAACTTCCAGCAAAGTCCACAAAATGTTTTTTTCCAGCGCTACCGAATTACCTACGGGTGCACGGGAGAACTTCACAACCTTCCCAATCCACCCATCAAACCTAAAATATCAGAATCCACCTTCAAAATATATAAATTAAAGTTTTCATATCCCGGCTACTAAAGATCTTGGTGTAGCCCGGACCAAGGACGATATTTAATCGGAAGGTGCATTTGACTGTCAGCTATGTAGGCCCGGAATTACATTCCACAGAACGTATAATTCAGCAAATTATTATTATACATTGGATTATATTCAATTGGATATTAAAGACCGAAGAATTATAGTCGGGAAAACGATGTTTCGCTCCGAGCTGGAAATAAAAATTGGGCGCAATAAAATTTTTCATAAATAATAAGTACCGTTTAAGGACTTTACTAAAAAGAAAATAAGTTTCCGAACTATTTTTTTATGTAAAACATTATACGTTAAAAAAAAAAATAAAAAAAAAAATGTAATTTTAAAATACTTCATATATCGCATTCATATAATTTTTGGTTAACCTATTATTTTAAAGTGAAATGAATAAGACGGTGGTCATTGACAGCAAAAGCTTATGCGGAAAATGAAGAAATCTTTAAAATTAACGTATTCTGCAATCCATTAGATATTGGTTGCATATATGTAAAGGAATCATTATGTCTTTTGCGAAATCACGTATTTCCCGGAGCAGGAAATAAAAAAATACATGAAAAGCTTGCTGAATTCGTAGCGCAATATTTATGGGTAAACCGACCGGGAGTTTTTGCGGCAATTTACTTTGTAATTGTTTTGCCAAAAATGGATGAGAAACACAGTTATTTTGCTTTTGGAAAAAGCCTAATACTTCTTCGTGAAGATGAGAACAATCACGGAACATTCGGCTACAGTGACCCCTTGAAAACATATTTCATGGGTTTTTCTGTTTCTGCAGTTTATAAAAAAAAATAATAAATATAATAATATACTTTGCAAAAAAAAGAAATATATATATATATACATATAGCAATTAAACAGAGAGCAAACAATCAGATTTATGGAGATTTTATGAATTTTCATTGATATCATATGTATAAGCGGGTAAGTTAAACAAATTATACTTAAACTCTTTGTTCGAATTTCAAAACGTTAAAATTAATAATTGAAAAATATGAAGGAAAAGTTAATTAAAGATTCTGATTTTTCCGTGCAAAGTTTACCTGTTAAGATTTATATTATAATATCGTTTTTTTCTCACCCTCCTGCAGTCGATGGTTCCATTTACCTTACGTACGGGTTTTAAATTTTTGAGCTTTGAAAAAAAACACGGCATGATACCCCTGTTAAAAACAGCGAAATAATCAGAGTTGCAGAAAGGCGAAGGGACGAAACGGGTCCCAATCGAAGAAGAAAATTTATTTTCCACTACAGGAAACATCTCGTGCACATTAAAATATCATCCCCCTTCCCTTGGTCGAAAACCAATTGCTCGGATTACCCTCAAAAAGCTGCATATTTAAATGACGCTTATTCGCATTATAAAGAAGCCCTCCGCGAACGTCGTTCGACGACAATCACCCCTTGATGAAAGGAAAACATCCCTCCAGGGCTATCATAATCAAAGGTCACGTGATAAAAAAAAAAAAGATCAAAAATGTCCCTTCTTGTTACCAAACTAACTGTAAAGCAAATTTTTCTCAACGTTCCTTATTCTTTGTAATGAGACTTTTTTGTAAATAAATTTCCACAACAGGAATTTGATACTCGTCAGTGTTATAAGGGGCTTCCTGCCGGTTCACGTGGCACAGTGCACTAGCGTATTACATGCGAGTCCTGAAAATCCGCATATTTATCCCGAAAAGCTGGGTAAATCCGATTGCCCAGGCGTTTATTATTATGTTTTGCCTGTCCCAGCAATTAGAAAATAAATATAATCATTAACCAGTGATGTTTCCACGTTGTCGCCTTCACGGAAGCGTGAAGTTATTATTGTTATTATTATTATTTGAAAAAAAAAATTAACGTGGATAATTAAAATCGATTCGGATCGGTGAAAAAATATAAAAATTAATTTTTTTTAATACACTGAATGTATAGTTGCAAATAGTTTGGAGAATGTATCTAAAGCTTTAATTAGAAATTAAATTTCATCAAACGGTATCGAAAACGGATCATTCACACGGGACAAATAATGCTGATATTTTAGGTACGCAGTGAAAGTGTTAATCGTTACATAACTACAAGCAAAACACGGTGTCATGGAGTACGTGAAACATTGGGAAAAAACATACTGCATGATGTTTTCTTAACTGAAACGGGCCTTAATCCTGAAACGCCTTTAAGCCATTGTTGGAATGGGCGAACGATAAAAGCTCAAAAATTTAATTTAACTTATTTAAACGAAAATTACAAAAATCTTTACCCATCCGCATTTGAGAAGATTTACCAACATTTTCCACATGTGAAAACGTAAATAAAAAAAAAAAAAAGGAAAAACGGTAAATAAAATTCAAACGGATATAAAGTGGATTTGTGTTCACGCGTAATGTGAAGAGAATTATCACAGTTTTCGGATCGGGGACTTGAAAAGGAGCATGTTTAGAAGAGTTACATGCACTTATGGGATCATGTCAATTCAACCATCGCTTCTGATGAAAATTCCGATACTTTCAACGCTGATTAAGTACAAAACGTGCCGAACGATATGAGGTGTGCGGGGATATTTGAAAAAGGTAGCTTTCGTCATGGATGACATACGCGATCCGACAACCGCTCAGGTGCCATCACGTCAATAAAATCGACGTTTCCGAAAAGGTACAGATCCCCGGTGGACGTGCAGAACCTTTTTGTCTCCTCGTTCTCCGAGGTTTTTCCGATTTATAAAACGGAAAAAAAAGAAAAAAAAAAAGCCTTACCGGACCGGGTTTCCCGCCGAAATAACTCTCATCGGCAGATGAATCCTTTCGAAACTTATACCGAATCAGGAAAAACATTCTGATGCAAATTTTTTTTCATCCCTTTCCCTCTCCCCGTTAAGTCAACTGAGTAAAAAGCACGAGGAAGGGAATGAAAAAGGGGAAGAAAGGTCAATTTTCAAAGAAAAGACGAGAGACAGATTTTCAAAATGCGATTCGTATAAAATGCAAATTAACATCAATTTCTGTCTCACCATTATTTTCGCTATATTCAGAATGAAGAAAAAAAAAGAAAAAAAAAACCAATCGTCAAATACAGAAAATTTCCTCCTGTCGTAAGCTGTCGGGAAAATTCCCCTTTCATTGCCTTCAAGTTTTTCCTCCGGCAATGGAGAGTCGCCGACACTGCGGGAAGCTAAGTAAAAAAAAAAATTTTTTTTTTTTTTTCTCCCCGCGGTACATAAAATGAAAAATAATACAGATAATTTCAAACAATTTGCAATGTGCAGTTAAAATGTTTGAATTGTTATTCAATCAGCGTAAGAGAATCGAATTCTGTCCCGGGGAAAATATTCGCACCTTTCCCGATAACGTCAAACATGGTAAAGTCGAAACCGATGAGGGGGCCACCAACAGCGGCTTGCGAGCCAATCTTTGGATCCTGCGGATGCGACGGAGGCAGAACCAGAATGAAAAATTAAAGGGCAATTTTTTCGGATGTACCTTAAAATCCATCCAGCCAACGATCATGCGGGGGCCTCGCCGGTTTTTGGTTCGAGAGACTGTCATTTTCAGACTGAATCGTTGAATATTCTTCGTATTGCCGAAGGCTTCGAAAATTTTTACCAACATAAAATCGAAATTGCTCAATTATCTGTATCAGTTCTGTGGCAAAGGAAGAGATCCATGCCAGGGGCCCTTTGGAAGGGAAAAATCTACCTTTTGCATCATCCTCATTAATCCTTTCTCTATCTAACCCGAAGAGCTGAAATCCGATCGGTGTAGAAATAATGTGATACATTTTGATTGCCAACGATTGCCATCTGGAAGACATAATATTTGGAACTTTCGGAAAAAATTAAATCATCTCGTGCCAGAATTTTAGACGTTCGCTGCAAATGCAACTCAATTTCTGCGATACGTGAGAATACCTGACGCCTGCGTCATGTTCCTTTTAATAATAATTGTATGAAGGACACAGCAAATGATTTGTGAACCTGAGCTTCTGAACTTTTTCATTGCGTTTTGCTATTATGCGATTATGTATTTAGCACCAAGTATATGTTTCTTGTCGGAGTAATTTTTCCTCACTTATATTAATTTAAACATTTTCATAATTAAATTTGCTTTTTTTTTCTTCGTGACATTTCGCCAAAGGTAAATCAGAGGCAATTATTTCAAATATAAAAACAAAAAAAAAAAAGAAATGCTTAAGAAAAAAATCATAACTTTTAAGAATTCCAAAGTTTTTATCAGAACATCGTGTAGTTGTAGATGATTCATTCATGACTATGAAACGGTTATTTTGTCCTAAATGCAGCGGGTGAAAAAAAAAATGTAACAAACGTGCTTTAAGTTTACAATTTAAAGTGTGCAGTACTTCAAAATAATTACCTGTATTGTCCAAGCTTTAACTTCATCCGGCCCCGCTGTAAAGAAGTACTGAAGCTGAAGTGACTTGTAACCCGTTGTGATGATTTTGTCCAAATTGCTGCAAATACAGGCGAAGCATTAGTTTCCTGACCGGAATAGGGGAAAGCAACAACCCTGTGAGAGAAAAGCGGGAAAAATCAAGGGGCCCGGTAAGTTTTTTTGTGCGGAAAAACTGTATTAAATTTCTTCAAATGTAATCCAGAACGCAATTGAGCAGCCGCGCCTTTTGCCCGTCCATAAACATACATTTTTACTTTTCACTATTAACGATCCTTGATTCGACCGCCTTCGAACATCGAAATACCTCTTTACGGTCAAAAGAAAATTTCCATTTCATTTTCCGTACTATTTCATAGCTGATTCTAATGACAGCGATGAATATGTTGTTTCATTGTGAATTAAAAAAAATTGAAAAAAAGTTTCATCTTAGAAAAAAAAAAGGAGGAAAACCCAAAACGGAAAAATGGCAATTACAGGCATATTATTCTCAGGGAATAAAAAAAAAAAAAAAAAGGAAAAGCCCTGCTCCGTATTAAATTATTCGTTGCAGCTTAAAAAAAGGACTAATATTATACCCTGGATTTCTTTTAAATAATAAATTTTCCGCTGAAAAAGAAATCCCTTATTATTAGGTCGGGAAATTTCCATGTCGCCTTCTGATTCGTCTGCCGGGAATATCAAAACGTTGAAAGACTGCGTGATATCCTTTTCCCCATTTTCCGCTTTGCAAAATGACTAATCGAGCCTCGGATATATATCGTACCATATATGTATTCCGATCTGTAAAGCAGGCTGTGACGCATATGCCGGCGACACCCGATTTCCCGGACCGTGCCGGCACTGCGCGAGGGCCACGGTTTTCTCTCCGGGTGCCGGAGTGTGTCCGCCGGCGCGGCGCACAACGAGGAAAAATCACTCATTTCGCTTGTAATTTAGTCAGGTATATTTCCATGGGAAAGTTACCGATTTCCACGGTAAACGAGGTACACTGTATCAACGTTCGGGAGCGTACAAGCCTTACGAGGAACGTTTCCGAATTTAGCATCCGGGCGAAACGTGAAACGGAGTTTGGTCCAATTTATCGGAATTGGAAACGATAATGGCATCGAAGTTAGAAAAAAAGAAAAATACTCCTGAAAATAAAAATCGAATTTATTTGGGTTCCTATGAAATATATAATGACTATAATTTAGTTCTTTCTCTTGTACTTTTATAAGTTCAGTAGTAGAAAACTATAATGGAATGGGCCCGAAGGACATAATTTCTGATTTCCAATGACTTCACTTCAGTCTATGCTATTCCATGCATTAATTCCTACAATTAATAGTGCACTACAGGGTGTATCAAGAATGAAAGGGTTTTTTTTTTTTACTTTTTTTTTTCGATCGACAAAACAACGAAAATGTCGGGAAAAACTGCGTTCGCTGCAGAACACGAGCCCGCTGACGAGTCCGTCAGACAAAATCTTTATGAGCAACGAAAAATGATTGTGAAATATTAAAACAACCTGCGAAAGGCTGGAATTTTCACCGAAATCCCGAATCCCATGCCCATTTTGTCGCCGTTTCATTTGCCAAAATAATGATCGCAATGTAAAAACCCGCGATTCCTCCATTTCACGAGTCGAATTTTTCTAAGTCGTAGGAACAAATCAAAATATCCCGACATGATATAAATATATTGATATAAGTAAGGGAAAATATCCCTTCGTCCTCCGGATTATATTTCTCGCCTCGGTCCACGTAGTTTGCATATCCGAATTTTTTTTCCATTCGACATTCCGTATAAAAATATTTTTTTTTTTCCCCCTTTTACGAAAAAGAAGCAATTTCTTCTTTTATTCCGAATCATGAGGAAATCGGTTGCATGTGACGAAAGGATAGCACGAAGCACACACAACGTGACCGATGCGAAGTCCGAAAGCATATCGTGGTGTCGCAGTGCGAGATTCGTTTCGGACCTGGAAAATTTTGTCATCCGTGCATGTCTGGCTGCCACTCCGCAGATTCATACGTTCCAAACAGCGATCTCGTCCGGGTTTCCGTTACAGGACGACGCCCATCCCCGTCGACGGCTCCCTTCTCCTCCCCCCCCAAAAAAACCTTTCCATTTCGGAAAATCCGAGCGGGGAAAAGCGTAATTTTTCGCTGAGCTCGTCGGAGGAAACGCGAATCGCTCTGCGAAATGGAAAAACTGGCGGAGGAACTTTTGAAAGAAAAAGGCAGAGAGAAACACTCGCGGATCAAGTAGGTGATCTGACCCGTCACTGACATTTCCACGCAGATGATATCTGATGGAAAAAAAAATAATAATAATAATAAAAACGCACGGCTTAAAGATGTTTGATGAATTTGCGCAACCTCGAGAAACGAATTGTGAAACGAGAAATGGAAATAATTGAAGAAAAACCGAACGTACTTCGTGGGGCAAATCACCGGGTCTCCACCCTGCAAGCACCATTAGGTGCGGACGTGGAGAGAATTCGTATCACTCGGTCCGTGGTAATGTTAATAATAATGGTGGAAAAAAAAAAAAAAGGAATAATGAAAAAGCACATCGACAATTTGTAATTACAACTTCACAGCTATCGAAACTTTTGCCGATCTTTCATTTTCCGCGCCATTCTTTGCTTCAAAACATCCATCCACCTTCCTCCTGCGCCTCTGACGGTAGTCGGCGAAATCCTTCTCGCTGACGTCATACGGGGAAAAACCGGCAAAACCGCGGAGGCCGTTTGATGTCCTCCGAATTTGCTTGACCTCGCCCCCAACGGTGGCGTCGATCGGGTTACTTCCGACCGCCTGCTGGGGGTGAGAAAATTCTTTTCGTTCAACACCAACCCCAACTGCGTCGCCATTTGAGTGCTCGCCGACGATGTCCGATGGCTTGAAAGCGGGGATCCTCCATCAGATGCCGCGAACTTGCGATGTTGATGTTCGCCTTTACCGTGCTGGAAGTATCTCCTCGACTGGTTCAAGGCAGTCTTCATTGACCAATTAACTTTTTTTTTTTTTATTTATGTTAATAGCTTTTTGCAATGCGTATCTTTGATGAAATCTTCCACCGAGATTACATTTGCATACTCGCATTAAGTTCTTTTTTTTTTTTGCTTTTTTCATTTTCACATTTCCCTGGCTCGGCCGAGGGTATTTCATCAGATGCTTGACTCGCCTTGGGTAGAATGTATCTCCAACGTATATCGACAATATACGGACTAACGCCCGTGATTTCGGCACCGAAAATTATGAGGTAAATTTGGAGGGTATCCTCGTAAGGGAAGAATCATGTTTTCCGCGGCATTCTGATTCCCTGTTTACCACGCAATGTCGATGTAAAAAGAAGGAAATTTGCCTTTTTCTCCTCCGGATTGGGCTCGTGAAAAAAAAAGAAAAAATGAAAGAAAAGATCAAGAAAACCTTTGTGGTTCAGCCGCGAAAACGTAAAGTAATTTGTGTTATCAACAATATCAGTGCCATTATGAATGCGCTTAGTTCTGCAAGGTTTATTGCTTCTGAAATCCATTTGGTATAATTTATTTATGAGGTAATTTTTCATGATCATTAATTAGTTATTAATTTTCGGTGATTGACGTTAAGTTCATTCATTGCTCCAACATTCATTTGACCTCTCAGTTATTAATTCTTTGAGTGCCTTTCAAGGGATTGATGTTTAACTCGGGTAACGGATGGGAATAAGCTTTTGCTGACAAGTCAAAGTGGACGAAAAAATAATACGTGAAGGCCAATTATTCAAAGGTTCGCAATCGCAAACGAAAATGTCGATGATAAACCCATTACAGTGAACCTAAACTATTGTGCATGTCGGTGAATTAACAGCCCTGTATCTGCCGCATGGCCTTTCAGCAATTTTCAATCCAATAATTTTATAGTGATGCACGTTTCAGCGACAAATACCGTGCATTAGGGGGTTGTAACGCCAATGAAACTTCCCAAGCTGAAGGAGAGGTCAAAGTAAAATTCTGAACGCCTAAATAAAAACAAGTTTCTTTAATTATCAATTAAAAACATTTTTCGCTACTGAATTTACTCCCTATTTGAATGGGCCAAATAATCGGTTTTGGCAGAAAATGCGATGATAATTTGTTCAGGCTGCCACACAATAGAATTTTTTAATATTTTACTCTAATTTCAACCTGATGTTCTGAGTTGTTTAGTATGGAAACCTTCCCACATAAAAAAATATGGAAACTCACCTGGTCGCGTTGATTTTATTTAAATAAATCTTCTTCTCGTCCTCCGGCATTTCAGCGAGTTTATGTTCGAAAATACCAGAAAATGGAATAATTGGGGCTCCGGGATCATTCTTGTCTACCCATTCTTTGATTTTTATTAACCTGAAACATATAAATTTAAAATATCAGATATAAAGTTTTCAAAAATATTCAAAATATAAAATGTTAACATTTCTGAATCCAATATCCGCATCTCATTTGCTTCGGGAAAATTTGTATTACATCTTAATTTTTACCATTTTCCTGCATCATCTATTCCATATTCGACGATGAAGCTCGATTCTCATTAGTTCGTAGAGGCAGCAACTTCGGTTCAAGTTTAAAAATTATGCCTAAACATCAATCTTCCAGACAGTGATTAGGTATGACTTCATTATTTCAATAAAGCTTTCAATAATGAATGGTTTATGCGGCCCAAAAATTGCATGAAGTTTTCTAAAACTAATTGGATCAAAAGCATTAGGTTCCAAGTTCGAGGAACGTGGACAAAAGATGAAAATTCAATGCGAAAAGCAGCTATACTCGATGAAATGAATACCGTGTCAATAAGAATTTAAAAATCGTGTAAACAAGGATGTGTAAGACGGAAAATAGATTTTATGCATCACGAAGACCATCTCATAAAACTGTTGTGTTAAATACAAGTTGAAGCACTTCAGGGAAACATTAAACATAACGAACTGTGCTGAGCTATCCGGTTTATAGTAATTTGTAATTCGCAAATAATTACGGAATGAATGAGATACATGATTTTGTAAGCCGGAAACTATTATAAAATATTGGAGAGATGAGTCAACTGAGAACGAACCAAGGAAAATTCTCAAAATGTTACGTAAGACAAAAATGGGATGCAAATATGAAATTCTGTCAGTTTTCTGAATCTTTTGATTGACTTTGGTTTCGTCATAATTAATATTGACAAATATGAATGAGAATTTGGCAATTACATTTTCAGGTATTAACTTGAAAATTTTCAATTTAATTTATTTAGATAAGTTTCTTAATGGAATTTGTCGATTAAATCCAAATATCAAATTAATATTGAAAATATGTGGCGAAACACAAATTCCTATACTAAAACCACGTGTCCGTCGAAGGGCAATGCTATAAAAGAAATCCAGTATCTGTAGTCAAAATGAATATCAGCTAGTTAAGACATGAAGTGAAATTTGTCGAGTCATTTTAATTCGGTTTTTAACAATTTTTAAGGGGAATCACTGTACGTCAAACCGATAAATAGAAAAATTGAAAAAAGTCTTTAGAAGAGTTATTTAAGACTCATCAACTTTAATGACTATAAGGAAAAGGAATATCGTGAATAACAATTTTTTGTAGGATTTACAGTCATTAAATACTTTATTATTATTATTATTATTATTATCATCATCTATATAAATAATAAGTTAATTAAAAGACGTGTTAGTCTTTAAATTAATTCTTAAGCTACGTGATGAAAAAACTAACTTTTGAAAAATTCTTTAATTTTCACAGTAATGCACCCATATAATAAATTCATTTTTTTTTTTTTAAATTAAATCAGTCAAATTTTTATAATTTCACAGAATGTGAATTTAATTTTTTTAAATAATTAATCTCACCACTGTCATAAACTGTGAAAACTATATTCGGAAACAAAGATAAGAATTCGGATAATGTATTATTTTACATTTATTGTGTAAAATAATACACACCGAAAAGATATTTTTTGATCCTGTGAGAAAAGAATGGCCGAAAAATATAAAATATTGTTGATAGCAATATGGCCTCATAGTCTTTTCAGAGATAAATAGATTTGCGTTTCTAATCTAAATGTCTTGGTGAACAACATAAAGAGGAAATTATAAGGGCCATTATAAGGGCCAATGCAAAGTATTTCATTTTTCGCTTATTAAATCGTGTCGGCCGTGGGATATAAAAATATATTCCAAGAATTGCGAGCGATATATTATAATAATGAATATTAATATTTTTAGAAAGAATAAATTTATTAATATTAATACTTATTTGCTCTTATGTAAAAATGTAAAAGTTGAAAATTAATGACACTTGACATTTTACTCGATACTGCGGCGAAACACGGTAATTACGAGATAAAATTGTACCTTATTAAGTGTAAGATTTTTCAGACTTTTCTCGAATATCCATCGTTTTGTTATCATAAACCGAAATCAACTTTCATGTAATATATTTAATGGATTTCAAGAAAAAAAGAAAAAGGAAAAATGCTGTATATCGGTAAAACGAATTTTTTATTATTTCATTACGTTAGCTTTAAGTCACGGCACTGCAACTGATCTAGGCTTCCATGTTAACATTTCTCAACTATTATCACGTTCGTCAATATTAATTTTCACCTTTTTCATTCTTAATGATGTTCGAGAATTTTGTTGAGATGGTTCACATAAAAATTTGTTACTCTTTTTCAATGAGACACTAAGAAAGTGATAATGGGCATGTAACGCAATGCGACCATAATAGTGATATTCATTACAATAATTAAGATACTTTTGTCACTTTTCTACAGTTATTAGAATGAATAATTATACAGAAAATGATGAAATTCAAAGACTCAGCAACACAAATAGATGAAGAAGCGCATGTGTAATTAAAAATTAAAATTAAATTATACATGGTAAAATTAATGAAATCTATAAAACAAATTTCACTGGTAAGTTTTTGACATTAGACAACCATTGATTTCTGTTGTTGATGGATATATAAAATAATTACATTTCTTTATAATCTTAGATTATTGTACTATAAAATTTATTGATTTTAATTTTTTAATTGAAAAAGAATTATCTACAATTTTCTGATATTTAAATAACTATAATTTTTTGTTTTTCCATAATTACGGTAATAATATTTATATGATCATGCATTATTCTTTATGATGAAATGTGAAAAAATTATGAGATTAATTTCAAGTTAGATATATTATTAAATTTTTTAAAATGATAAATATAAAGACATACCATTTATTTTTCTTCCTAATGTAATCCTTTTCAGATAGGTTGACCAAGTACATAACGGGCTTAGTTGTGAGAAATAAGTGTTTGTTCAAAACTTCAATCTGCAGACAAAGGAAAAAGACAATTACTGTAGTATTTATTGAATTTATATTCTACAGTTTCAGAAAATTATTACTTTTTAAGAAAGATAGAGGAAAAGGGTGGTACGTTCATATCTGGGAAAAAGAATTATTACCAGAAGTAATAAATCAAAACGTAATGTTCATATGTGCATTAATTACAAGCAACTCTCTTTTCGAATGAAGGGCATTTTGCATTTTCACCAAGTCTACTGCTTGACAAATTACTGTAATAAGTAAAATTAATGTAAAAATATTTTCATTTTTGAGACTTAATTTTTTTGTTCTTGATTCTGTTAGATCTTCATTTTGTATGAGAAAATTTTTATCTTTAGGATATTAACTGGATATGAAATAATACTTATTCCACTTCGGATGGGCTATGCTGCAAGCCATTGTCTGTAAACGTAAGGTATCCATCCGTTCATTTAAATTCCAAATGAAAAAAATTTTAACTGAATAATTACAAAAAAAAAAAATTTTTCAGGTCTGATGCATGGATCATCAGAAGTATGTTGAAACTTTTCTCAATAACTGAATATTAACGAAAAATAAATGATCTTTACGGTAATTCGAGTCGTTAACCATCTGGTAATATTAAAAATTCATACTAACCTTTAAAGACTTCCCGGTTTACTTCACATTAAAATACTAAACAAGAAAGTTTTTAATAATTATATAATAATGCATAAAAATAAACTTCTTAGGTCATTAAAAGAGAGGATAAAACAATTATTTAAAATAAATGACAATAACAGAATTTAAACATATTATTACTATTTTTGACCTTTAACCCTAAGTTATTAAATAACTGTTCTTATTCCTATAGAAAAGTAAATTGTGTTGTAGCATCAAAAAAATATTAACGATAAAAGTTGTATAAAATAAATGTTTCAGATCTTGGACTAATTTTGCATATAAAAAAATTACAATGTAGAAATTTCAAGTTACTGACATCATGCACTATTTATAAATGCAATCCATATTTAATAACGTCAAAAGCGGTTTTAATAATTCTCTCTTATGCAGATCTTCTGATAAGTTTGAAAATCCCGCAAATGGATGTTAATACTACCGAGGAATAAATTTGTTATGACGGAAGAGATACTTAGGTCAGAATTACGGGCAAAAATTCTGTTCTCCTCCCATATTTTGTACCTCAAGGAACGATGTCAACAGGAGGTGGTATTAGAAACAAATTAGAGTTTTAAAAGGTCAACACCAGCACGATGGCTCACTGTGATAATGCCCCAATACCGTGAATCAACAATTTTATTATTCAGAATGAATTATTTTACAAACAATATAAATGCATTTAATGAGTTCTTGACACATCACGAATCGGTACCTATGTGAACAATCAATCTAATGATTCACTAAGAAAAAGTCAAGGTTCAGCAGAAGTGTGCCCTGTTCGACAGAGACCACCCACATTTATTTGATTTCTTTCTTTTTTTGCATTCTACACCCTATTGTCCCGGTCTCAATTTCCAGATGATTAAGAAGGTATAAGGACTATTTCGGTTAATGCATTTAATGTAGGAATGAATGGAAGAATACAAAATGATTAATATTCCTGGCAATCTACTTGAACTATTCATTACGTAAAAGTTTATGTCAGGGGTCAGTTTATTTGTTGTTACAGATGCGCCGGGTCAAGTTGGTAAATGCAATTCACATCGGCATCTTTTCAAAGTCCATCATTTTAATACGCGCTCAAATTACTCATCAAGACAAAAATAACTGAAAAGAAATAAAACCCGTATCAAATATCAAGAAACTCACATGGGCAGCAACAATTTCAGTCAATTGTACTTTTCCGCAGCGTTTTTCGAATTATACTCGCACAATAAAAGTACTGGTCGACTGGATTGACTTTGAACGTTCAACTGCCCGAAGGAGACCTGGCATATTACTACTGCATTAACAGCATATTATTTTAAAGCATACCTGGAAGTGAATCCGCCCTTACCGATCATTGGCCACATTGTCATGTAATTTCTCCTTCGACCTTAACCGAAACTTACATTAAAATACCGAACGCGGATATTGACGCAAGCGCAAGAAGGAAAAAAATAATCTTCTCAGGAATTTTAGCATACCTTAGTACCTTATTAATTACACTGCAGATGACTCAGTCTCAGTTGGATTGTTAAATAATCTTCGCAGTTAAAATCGCAGACCATTCTTTGGATGCGTTTTAAAAGATGCCACCCCTTCATGCTTTAATTTTTGGACGCGAACATTCATCCCCGATCTCTCAATGCGGATCGTTTCAAATAACGTGAAATCACATCGCGGCTTCGAAATGCCGGCAAGTAAAGTTTTTACGCTGTGCTCGATCACCGCAATACCACAGCGAAAAGGATGATATTTCGGATTAGAATGAAATTTTTCTTTTTCCCCGCAAAATGTTTTAAAGTAATCCGACCCAGGTTTTTTTTTTTTTTTTAAATTCTAGCGCCGGATTCCCGCATAAAACCGCGGACAGGAACTTACGTCGTTGGCATTCCATTCGCCAAATCTCAAATGCTTCTTCTCGTCAATGAGAATGCTCTTCACCCTGCACAACATATCCTGAAAATAAAGGCCGAGAATCAATTTCCATTCGAAATTCGTGTAATATTCCTTCGATTTGATCGAATGTGAATGATAATAGTAATACAGAAAAGAATGTTTCGAAATCAATTAACATGATATCATTTCGGTTTCGCGGCAGGCGGTTACTATGACTAAGCACGGTCGGCGCGAAAGAGTGGGGCGCACACTTGGCGGTCCACTCCTCCCGTGGTAACCTTATTCGTTGCGACACCGTCGGTGACTCTTAATAAGACAGCCTTCCAATGTAATTCGATTATTTAGATGCCAAGATTTCGAGGCATTAAAAATCCTCGAAGATGTTTCGAAAGGAGAAAAATATATATATATATATATATATATATATATGTATCCTGCGACATTTTTCTCCAGGTGACCGTTAAAACTATCCCTGCACTTACGTATTCCGGTTTTAGCTTCTTGTCTCCGCCTCTGAGTACGGTCCTCTCCAATTTTTCCAGTTGTTGGGTTAAATATTCTTCGTCCTTTAACCGTAATTCCTCCTCGATTATTTCCAAGTCCCTCACCGGATTAACCTCTCCCTCAACGTGGGTCACGTCTTCATCCTCGAACGCTCCTGGAACAGGGAAAAAAAAGCGATGCAACTTATCTAGCCGGCGTTTGCGATTAATTTCAAATTTTTTTCCTTTTTTTTCGTTCCCCCCCGCCAAAATAATTGGAAGTTTCATCAAAACGGGCATTGTAATAGGCTGAAATTAATCCATCCCCGCGGAACGAGCCACACATTAGGCCTCATAATAATATAACGCAGAATTTAAATGGTTAATTACCGTCTATGACTCGACCGTGAAAGCCAAAACACCACATTTAATTTTTTACTCTTCGCTTCTCCGTATATGGGGAAGAGCGGAAAAATTCGTCTGTCTATCACGGGATCAGGCTGGTGCCGTCTACGTGATGGGAATATTCGATCGAAAAATATCTGGGAAGGATTGACAACCGAAGAAGGTTATATTCATATATTGTTTTTGAATGAATTCGTGTAGGTTATTGCCTACATGAACACCTACAATTACGAAAGAGAAAGAATGCTTAAAACGAAAATCGTGTCAACATTTAAAAATGTATTGAAAAAAAGGCAGGCGTGGCTTGTATCATATCGCAGCATCCTTCTTCGTGTTATAAAATAAGTTAACACGAATGGTGTGGGCCAAACCTTACATAAATTAGTCTAATTTACAATATTAACGGAAAGAAAAAGAAATGTAAATAAGGAAAACATTGTAACTTGATAAGTGAGCGCTTGAGGGTTTTTTCGAATAAGAATATGCTTACTTAAAGATTTAGATCATTTGCTTTTTCGATTTTTATGCTAAGGATGGATCACTTGTTTTAAATTCAAAAGTCAATATATAAGTATACCAAGAGACCATAAGTAACGCAGAAAAAATTAAAATCTCATGATAAATATAGCTTCCAACATGCTAGTTTACATACTGAAACTATCTCATTTTTTATAATTAAGATGACTGTAATGCTGAATGAATATTATTTTTATTTAATTCAAATATCAATAAAGCTCTTCAATAGGCAGCATATATGTAACTTCTGAGACTAATATTTTCAGAGATTTATAGTGAAATAAATTTGATGCGATATGCATTCTAACCTTATTTCAGTTATTGATAAAACTAGTGTGAACTTTCACAAGTGAAAAGAATCATATTTAAAAAAGTTTGTCACAAAAAATAAAGTATTAACATTGGACTGTACACAGATGATATGAAATGATATCATAAATCAATTTGGAAAATCATCAAGAATCACTTTTACAAAAGCGTTATTTCACTACATGTCCACTCTGGCTCTTCATTAACTTTCATTTAGCATTATTAGCATGAAGGGTGAAACATGAAGTCATCTTTGCTAAACCTTTGTGGATGTATTCTGCAATGTGTTTCTCAATGCATTTTTACAATGGAGGGAAGAATGAATTTTAATTATTATCACTTAACAAATAAAATAAGTTTTAATTTTTTTAAAAATAAATGCTGGCAGGAAAATGGAAAACATCGAGAATGTTACGAAGGATAAAAAGTAGGAAATACGACATTATAATATTCATCTATATGCAAAATCTTTTCTAAATTTTATCCAATTATTTCGATATCGCATATAAACTATTTGCAATCCTTTTTTTCTGTCGAAATATTTTAATTTGAAAACTTAGGTTACGATCATTATTGACTTACCAAACTTAATCCATAATAATAATTTATTTCAAAGCAACAAGCATATTTATATATGTGTCCTGATCAAACCCATGTTTCACCACTTTTCTCCGCCCTTAAAACACGTTTTTTACACACAGCTAAGGTGCAAACTGCAGGTTTCTATCATATAATTTAGGCTATTTTGGTAATGGCTACATATTGAAAACAAGAAAACCGCAAATGCAAATATACACTGCAATCATCATCGACTTTTTCTTTTCAATAAACTAGAAATATTGCATTAGGTGATTTTATGAAAATTTCATTATCAATTTTTTGATTCATGTTAATGAAGATGTTTCCATCCAGGCCGTTGCTCCGTTAGTAATTTAGAGACCGTTTCAATCTTAGGGCAAGGGTGGCAGCAATCGGCATGAATAAAGAATGAAAATGAGCGGCAAAACCTTTTCGACGAAGGGCTAGCCAGGAAAGAATCATCGATGAGACCGACACAGAAGTAATTAAACAAAAAGCGAACGCTGCAATTAGTTTTAACATACATAACGCTCACACGATTTGAATAATGATGTGTCACTCAACTTTTCAAATGGAAGATATATTCTACGCGAAGTAATGAACCCGCACAAGTCATCCAAGGTAACCAATATGTGGTGCATTTGAATTTCCCTTCCAAAATGAATTTTTTTTCTCTAAAACTGGTTTTAAAACATCTCTCTTACATCCGTCGGAATGAATTATCCATCTGTTTAAAGCAGAGGTCTTTCTGTCAATTAATACCTTCTCCGATACTACTTCATTAAGATTAAATTACTAGTATTGTTCAAGAAACTGCTGCTAAACAACGTTCACCTACTTAAGGATTCAAATCTCACCCACGATTCACTTTAAATAAATCTTCGCCACTGAACATTTCTCATTATGATAAAAATTACTCCTATATACTGCGGAAAACATCGCTTTTATAATGCGGCATTTTTTTTCCTCCAAAATATTTAAAAAAAAATTAAACAAAAAGAAATACGCATGTCTTCATTTTGTCATAATAAATTAAATAATTATTCATTAAACATTCTTATTGAAAAATATAATCGAGTGCAAATTATTTTTCAACTTTATACCCTACACATTAATAACATTCAATTTCATTTATTGTTAAATCTAAGATAAATCTAAATGTTTGATTTTAAATTTTTTGCCCTTTTTTTGTTTAAACATTGGCGAAATCAAACTGTGGCGAGAAGATAACCGTAATATACTGCACATGTGAAAAAATAACAAATACTTACTTAATAAATGAAATATAGCATCGCATGCTTTCACATGGGAGAGGAAAGCATTTCCCAAGCCTTGCCCCTCTGCGGCACCCTTGACCAAGCCAGCAATATCGACCACATTTAAAAAAGCTGGAACTTTACTGGAAAAGAATTAGAGTTAAATGCATCAGCTTTTATTATAAATTATTGTTCGATTTCGTGACCCAAAAAAAGACTTACAGCCCTTTAGGAGCAGATGAAACGAAAAGTGGAATTTTAGGTGCAATAACGTCGATTTCGGACAAATTGCAGGGTTGAAATTATAAAATGTCGCAAAGGCATTAATAACACATAATCGGGTAATCAACCATTTTCAAATAAATATACTTGGCGCCACGACAGTATTAAAAGAGAAAAAAAGAAATTCATTTTCATCTATCGTATGTATCTTCGGGAAGAAAGGACTCCACCCTCATTAAAGCAATTAGGGGTTGTTTTATTTAAATAATAGCCGAAGGAAATAATAATCTTATATAACTACTCGAAATAAAAGGAAAAAAAAATGAAGGATTGTAAAATCAAATAAATAAATATTTCAGTGGAACCTGTATGGTACAAATTTCATACTCACTCATTACGAATTCAACAGACCAAATATGGTTGCATCATTTTACTTGATTCCATTATAATTTTTGATGTTTGCTTAAAACATATTTTTCAGAAAAATTTGAGATCCTTTTTTTTCAAATAACAATTCACTGTAATGTAATAAAATCAAATAGAGGGAAAAAATATATTTCTTTCATCGAATATTTAGAAGTATTATAAATTAGTATAATACTAATGTAGTTAAAAATATCTTCAAATTAAAAACGAAATAACCGATGCCGGGAAACTTTCTCTTGCTAATATTTTGACATCCCTAGGACCAGTCATCGTGAGGGAAAATGCAATAACAATAATAAAACGATGAAATAGATTAAATAAATAGGAACATTCTGATTATCTATATTTATTTCAAAAACTACTACTTAGTTTTTTTTTTACTATAATTATAAAATTTCTTCAGTCCATTTTATTCGGTTTTTCTTCGATTATTCCATGTCGCAATGGATCCCCCATGCAAAGTACTCAACCGAATAATAATGATAAAATATATAATAATAATAATTTAATACTTTTAACTTTAATTTAGAATTTTAAAGATTCGAAATCATACACAAAAAAAATTATGATATATCCATGAAATTTTAAAAAAACCCTCAAAAAGGTTTGCCTAGCGTATAATTTAAATTTGACTAATTCCGAAGTTGAAATTTTTCTGAAAATTTCGTCGCCCTACATTATGTCGCCTTTACAAAATATGATCACAAAATAAAAGGGCGCCAATACTGAAACCGATCATCAATTGAAATCTGCACCCAGACATGAGAAAATTAAAATATAAGAATAAATCTTTCAATACTCGCCAGGGAAATTTATTTATAAGTAAAACTTATATGAGGAGACAAGATCTTGCAACAAAAAACAACACTGTGCTTTATAGTGATGAAAACTATTTGCATAAATTAAAATTACACATATATATTCAATATATAAATACCTTTATATGAAATTATGTAGGTTCCTACAAGAGTAATTACCAGTACGGAACCGTCTGTAGATTATGAGACACCCGTGCAGGGTGTGATTTATAATTTCATTAACTTTTATTAAGTATAACTATGAATTACAGAACTGTATCATTATCTCTGTACGCATTCGGCACCAATTGCAACCCTCAACGCTCGATATAAATTGGAAAAAAAAACGAGAATTATTCTCGTCAATCATCAAATTAGCTCCTAATTTCATAATGGAAATACAAAAAAAGAAATATGTATTTTTTGCTATCTCAAGAAACTTTTTTCTGATTGTATAATTCAAATTTGAAATAAGCTATAATGGGAAATCTATCTAAATACATTGTCAAACAAATTTAAAATTTAAGCATCATACATATCATATGAATGAAAATCGTCAATTGGTAGTTCATGAATTACATACATGAGATATATTTGAAAATTTATATTTGAACATATCAATACAACAGCTATTATGTACCCGGTAAGGATTGTATTTTTTACCAACATTGTCACGAAATGGAAAATATTATAAATTTGAGCATTTAACCAGCATCGGATAATAAACTTTCTATTATTAAGAAAGTTCCTTCTCCAAAGAAATCATGTAATGGTCAGTTGAAGAGGAATTTTTTTCTTTAAACACTAAAATTCGCAACCGATAGGGCTAATTTTCACAAAAATCTCAGTAAATGTGCATCGTATGTTAATGAATTTGTTAATCGAGATGTTTTAGCATGTGTCAGATTTCTGGAAAAAAACTTACCTAAGAGGTTTAAAGTAATTGCAGAGAAAATCGAATCTTTCATCCGGGACTGGTACCCTACGTATTGAAATAAAATTAAAAATTGTTAGTTTACGTGATATGTAAATTAATTTTTCTTCTTTTTCTAATTTTTTAATAAATTTTAAAATTATTTTCCCATGAAATTTCATATATTTTTTTTAAAGCACTTTTTGTTGCAAATTTCTATGGCTTTATATACAGACGCGCAACATCCTTAAAACATTCCATTTAACGCACGAAAAAATTCATTAGTTTCATTACTTTTCAGAATCAATGTCGTCAGTTAATGCAGACACCTTCCAAAAAGAAATTTGAATTTTTAAAAAATGTCGTGGGCAGCATTATGAAAGAAATTATTAATTAATAGGAACCTGGAACAAAAATTTCTACTACATGTTTAAGAGAGTTACTCGGAAATCATTGAAATAGGCAATCGCTTTAACCTCATACCTATTATTTCAACAATAACAATTATTGGTATTTCCTGGATTCAGTCAGTTTGCCAGGTTTCAGTTTCACACACATTCATTTCATAGTAAAAAATTATAATCATATTCATATACTCATTTGTATATACTTCTGCAAGATTCTTTTAAGATTATTGATATATATCATTTTTTATTCATACATCATAAAAAATATAAAAAATATTTGTTTCGAACAATGGATTAATTTTGAAAAGAAAGTATTATTAAATAAGTTCAATGTATTATTCAAAGATAAATTTTGATATAATATTTATAAATACAAAATTTAATAGCCGCGATAAGTATCAAAAGCATCAGAACTTCTGTATAAAAATTGAAGGCTTCAAATGGGGAGGGCAAACAATTTTCATGCAGATGAAATCGAACTACATGCTAGATGCTTAAGACTGTTTTCCTTTAGAAATCAAGTTTTCGGTGCCACCCATACTCCTTAGCGATATTTAAAATTAACATTTATAACGGGGCAATAAACGAAAGCTTAATTACTATAATGTAAATATTTTAAAACCGAAAGATTATAAGATTCTAATGACTTTATGTACTTTCATAATCCTCTGGTTTAGGCGAATTTTCTATTATATTAAGCATAAATGGTATTTTAGCGAAATTATATATCTTCGCCTAATATAACACCAAGTTTAATTATTCCTTATTTACCATAAACTAGAAGAGAAAAAAAAATTTATAATTCGAAATTTTTTTAATTATAAGACACAGTAGAAAGTTTTATTAACCGTATTATTTATATGAAAAGTATCAAAATGAATACTTATTTTCATTGGGATCGATGGTGCAGAAAGGAAAATTCTCGGCTGCTGCTGAACTTTTTGTGAGAACATTAAAAAAAGTGGATTTCCCCACATTTGGAATGCCCACGATCCCAACCTTTAAATTTGTGCCCACTCTGCCAATTAATGGCTTCTTCTCAGGTTCATCCGCTTTCTTCGGAGGCATAGCCTGGAATAATACAAATAAGAGAAATATTACGCCGAATCCACGTGAATATTCTTAAATTACGAATGATAAGGTATGGCTGAACGAAATCTGCAAGAAAATATTAACATTCTTTAAGCAAAATACGAGGAACGATAAAAGTAAAATAACGTTTTCCCTATTAAACCCCTGAAAAGGAAGACTACCCTCGATTATTTACATATATTGTTAAATCTCGTGGCAAAAAATAAATATTAAGTAAACAGTTACTTTGAAAATACTTAACAATGTCTAAAAATTACATTTTATGATTTTTTATTATTTTTATTAAATTTAACTTCAGTTAAATTGAACTTCTTACGCTCTATGAGATAAAAATTTATTTTTTTATATGTACGTAACTTATTGAAATAATGGAAGCGTCGGCATTAATTTCGGGAAAAAATCTATTTTTGTTCTTCATCTTCTTAAATATTTGCACAGTAAAAATTTTTAAAAAAAAAAAACAAAAAAACAAAACTTGAGATCGGAATCGAAAAAATACAATTAAATATTGTTAGGTAGTACGGGCAAAACGGTGAATGGCAATCAAAAGTGTTACTGGGCGGTCGTAGCATAATACAGGAAAAAAAAGGCTCTAATAACAAAAAAAGAAAATAAAGGGATGCAAAAAAAAAAAATTTAACCGAAAAACATCATATACACAAATTATTTCGGCCCCGCTTTTAATAAGGAAATTTTTAGATTTATACATGTACACTGCAATTTAGGTCCAAGAAATTTCGAACTTAAAACCAAATCAATATAATCAAGCGGATCGATTGTAGTTAAAAAAATAACAATAACAAAAAATTATGCCAAAGGGAATTAAAAATTCAAAGTAATATAGGGAAACGTCTAATTTGGGAGTTGGAAGACAGTTATTGGAGTTGGGCGTGACATCCGCGAAGCTGCCAGCTAGGCTCCTCAATTTAGTTTCTGAACCTGAAAAGTGGGCGCGGGGAATCAAATTGGAGGCAGGTTGGGAAATCATGGGTTGGTATGGGTGTCGCCGTTTCAGCAATTTATTATCTGTTATGAATTATTATGACCATTTCCAATAGCAAGACGTTTTCCGCAGCACCGGAAAAAATAGAGAAAAAGAGAAAAATCAGCACCTCAGAAGATGATTTGTGGCGGAAGAAAAGCGAAAGAATACAAGAAAAGAAACCTTCTAGGCCACCCAAGGGTGTTATTAGATCCGAGTTCAGAATAAGGTATTTAGACCTTTAACCTTGCCGATACCTAATTAATATGAATCTGAAGTTGAAATCTCGGCGTATTAGTTGTAATCGAATAGTCAGCTATTCGGTAAATTATATCAATACCTTTCAATTATCAAAGGTTATTTACATGATGGAAACAAAGTTAAAAATCAGCCGAAAATGTATGAAATGAAACGAGTTTTAATAAACAAGACGTGGAGATGAGGAAGAAATGGTTAAATGTAATAATGCACAAACCACGAAAAAACGGCTATGTCTCTGGCTTAAATTTTGTTTTTAAAAGTATGAAAAGAGTGGATGCTGTATGATTTACTGCAGTGTTATGATGGACAATAAATTTCAACATGAGACTACAATGTTTTAAAAAAAGAAAAAAAACATAAATTTTAAAGTGACACCAAATTAATTTCAAGCCGAGAAAGTTAAGTTGATTACTCAATTAATATTACATTAAACGAATATATTCATAATTTTTATTTGGGAGGAATATTGCGAAATCAGAAGTAACTTATGCTCTTCAAACATTTAAATGATGAATAGAACGGAATCATACAGACACATACACGCATATAAAATCTGAAATTGAAGTTTTTGCTTTTTTACATTTTCCTCATGTTTCAAAACTATATTGCGTCCACTAAACTTCGAATCAAATTATTTGTCTTTTGTACTCCCTAGTAATTACTTTCTACATTTAATGCGAGGCTCATTATCATTGTTCTGACTTTATACAAAAACAAAGCAAATGTTTTTAATTGCCTATAATAATTTGAAACGCAACTTGCAAGAGAAAATTTAAAGAATAACGTTCACATTTCAAAATTTAAAAATGAAAATAAAAACAACAAACTCCACATATAGAAAGCACTTTATACATTTTATTTTATTTTTAATTTACATTTTTAAATACGCTCATTTCAAATGCAGTTACAAGTAATAATTTGAAGATAACAATTAGTGTTAAATTATTATATCTTTGATATTTAAGTGCCTGGACAAATTAAAGTCTAAGTGTTGCAATAATAATATAGTCAAATAATTTGGTTTTGTTATTATGTGAATGTAATAATAATAAAACAATTCACTTATAATTATAATATTAACGAAAAACTGCCTTGGGATAGTGGTGAATATAATCGGCAAAAATTCCGAGGGAGAGGCAGATATATTCATAGTAAAAAAAATGTATTTTCTTAAATAAAACTCGATAATAAAATACTTTTTAAATACTCTAAAATTATTTTTTTTATCGTACATTACTTTAGTTTTTAAAGGTTTTAATTTTTTTTTTTTATTTCGAATAAATTTCATTATAAATTTTGTAATAATATTTTTGCCATCCGCTATCAGAGATATTTCGCGTTTTAAGGACTAAGCTGTAGTTCCCGATAAATTTCATACTACAGAATATATGCAATATATAGTATGATTGTATGCAAGCTATAGTTCATGATGTCAACAAAATTAATGATATGTATTAATTTAGCTCTTTCTCTGATTCTTTTTTATCATTAAATACATACAATACATATATAAAAATACAATACACGTAAATACATACAATAAATTAAAAATACTGCAACTGAACTAATGAAAATATATTATCTCCAACTCGAATATCTAAGTCTATAAAATTTTCCCTTTCTTTCTGTTCTAAAAAGTAAAACGAGAAATGACAATCCAATTCAACGTTCATAATGAATTTTTGACGGTAATTAGAAAATCGCATGATCTTTCAATGTGTCGTTTGCTATAACAGTTGTGAGATAAGGTCTTATGGTCGAAGCGTGCAATTTTATATAATCCCAAACATTTCGACAGTCAAAGTGACATTCTATAATTTATATGAATGCGAGTTTGATTGTGACATTCTCAGTAACAGACGGGGGTTGAACTCATTTCACGCACACAAACTTGTACAACCCTATCTTCGAAGCCCTTTCTGTTATTTTCGTAAAAGATGGACAGATCGCTCTCATTACGAAGACGGGTCAAACAGATTAACTGCTTTTTCAGGCAATCATTTTAGCCAGACCGACGACACATAATTATAATCACTAGCGTTTAGATATATTCGGGGGAACTTCAAATTTAAATAATGAACCATCATGATCAGCACAAGTGGGTTTACCATATTTAATTTAAATGCCGGTCTTTATAATGTTGCACTCCCCATAATATTTTCGTTTGATTTCTGTTATTAAAGTTATCATCAGCTATCGGCAGCTTTATTTGCATATCGATTTAAATTTTTTTTTCAACCAAACTTAATACCATGTTTTTTCCAGGTAAGACATACAATTTATGAATGCTTAAATTATTCTCTTTTTCTCTCTTTTCTTGAGCTCAATCTTGTAGATCCTTATTTCTTCACAATTTTGTTTTTTATTCCTTTTATTTTTTTCTTTTTTCCCCCCGGAATATAATTGCCGCGTTACGTTATTTACCGATGATTCTCATGATCGATTTTTGATGTATTTTCGACATGCAACAAAAAAGCTCATCACGATTTTAATTATTAATCAAAGATCAAGAATCTCAGATAAAAAAACATTAAAGTTTTCAGATGTTGATTCAATTTTTGTTTAATGTGGATCCTTCCAACGTCGTTATTAACAAACCAGAAGAGAAATTGGAAAAGGTTACGGTGGTCGGCCTTTCACCACTTTCGGCGAGAGCATACGAAGAAACATATTTTCGATTTTCAGTTTTTCAAATCCTTAATCGTAAAATATGCATATATTACAAAATGAAATATGTCCAACGATGAAAATTTGAAAATGTGAGCATTAAGAAAGCAAAATGAAATAAATTGTTCTACTACTTGCCGCACAAGTTATTATAAGTAAGGAATTATTTCACTTTACCAGTGTAACGCCAATTTCTGAAAAATTGCCTTTCAACAAACAACTGTTTAAAACTTTCTTTACAACCATTTTATATCTTTGTGTTTACACAAGAAATTGATCTTATGGAAATTATTTAATCTTAAATACAAAGCATTTATCTATTACAATTGGTAATTAAATTAAAATATAAAAACATATTAACACATACATTTGATATAAAATCATTTTGAAATTTCAGTTTAAATTTATCAAAGAAAATATACTCTTTTTTATTAAGTATTACCCTATAAAAATTATAAATCATTGTGTATTGCACTCGCACAAAATATTACTGAGTGATCAGAGCAGGTTTATATACTATTAATTAATTATAAATCTAAGAAATTTAAACTGAATCAAAAATTACACATTTTGTAAGAGGCTTATGACTTATTTAAAAATTGACGGTGTGGTGAAGAAGTAAAAATATGCTTACAACTATTAAACAAAGTAATAAAATATATAAGAAAATTATGATGTTAATATTAAATATATATCACAAATGAATTTAAAAATATTTAACTTTGCAATTACTTAAAAGAAAACATTAATTTTACGAAAAAAATAAATATAATTATTTTATAAAGTTTGCTTAAGATATCAGTGCTCATAAAATGCTGTTAAAATGTATGAGAAATTTGACATAGCAAAATCTTTATCACTTATATAGCGTATGTTTCATTATCCTTATATTATCCCATTATTATCATAGGAAAATTGCAAATTATTTAGGTGTTACTGAAAATTGAATCATAAAAAGTTTCTTTCTAACTGTTGTTTTAATTTCCAGTTGTTTAATGAAGCATTTGAATTTTTACACCCTACAGCATCTGAATTAAATATGGAAGAAAAAAAAATTAACAAGCAATAATTTAAATTAATCCCATCGAATAATGATATTATCCCACGAGTTTAAAAAGTATCAACTCCAGAAAAATTTCCAGAAAAAGCATGCACATTTAATCCACGTAATATAACCTAACTTTGTCAAACAGTTGGGAAAATAATTAGGATTTTCGCCGGTTTATAATTTTAATTGCATCGTAATATCAAGTCGGGACACACCGTTTTTTGTAAGCGATCATTTTACGTAATGAAAGATCAAGTTAACTTACGGAAGAATACCTAATTTGCCGGCTCAAATAACGAAAATACGGTAAAGCAACACAAATAATTTTTAAGTTGGCGACAACGGAAATCCCTAAATTTACGAATCACCAACCTAAATAGTTCAGAGGCGCGATAAAGCTTACTTCCATGTCCCATTTAAATTCCGTCTTAAATTGTCTTCATTTTTATCTCATTATGCTGCATTCTTTCATATTTGTATAAAGAATGAAAGCCATTTATCGACGTAATACTGTTCTGATCCATTGCCAGTTTGAAAAATCATTATGAAATTTGCAAAAAAATAAATGGGGGTGCATGAACTAATAAAAAGGGAGCAGCGTCACATTTTACATAAGTAATGGAATTTATAAAGCTCGCATGTATTTAAAGAGTTATATATATATATGTACATATATATATGTTATGTTGAACTCCTCTGATATATAGTTTCACTTTATTGCAATACGATCTAAATATTTTTTTACGTTAAACTTTAGAAATACCGCGATAATTTCTTTTTCAAACTTATATCATTTTAAATTTTATATATTTATATAAATAATATATGTGCTTATACATGTATATGTATTGAAGTGTACAGAAAGTGAAGAAGTTAAAAAATTGGAATGTTAAGATCGTGAAGATTTAAAATAGGTTTTGATAAAAATATTTTCAAGACAATTGTTATTTCAGGAGGGAACTGTGACAAAGTATCAGTGGTAAATAGTGTTAAGAACAATGAAATAATTTTTAAATTTTAAAGTTTAATAAAATCCGTTCATGTTGCCGGAATGAAGTTAATAAGTGTAATTTTTTAATGTCCACCGAGTTCCACATCATTTTTTTATTTCTTAATGAAAGAATCAAACAGTTTTTAAAACTTATCGCGCACATACAACAAAGGAACCATAATTTTACATCAGGGTTCACCCACTCGAGAGATCCAGGTTCAGTGGAACTTTTTTACCTTTTTCTGTCCGAATCACTTCATCGTTCCCCATTTCCTTTTCCGATGGTGGAAAAGATTTCGACTGCTCCTGCAGATAACTTTTGGCATTCGACACGGCTTCAGGGGAAAGCACAAAAGCGGAGGATTCATTTTTGCGCGTGATTTTCGAAATATCAGTTGCTCGCCTTGGTCGAACGGGATGCCATTATTGAAAGGGTAAGGCGGGAATCATTAAAAAGGCGAGCAATTTAGATCGTGCTCGTTGGGAAAGAACAAAGGAATGGAAAATTATTAAGTGTTGCGGTGGGTTCTCAAATATGTCTCAGCTTTAACGGCTTCAGACTCCCGCAAAGAAAATGATAAACGCTAAAATCACAATCACAATAAGGGGAAAGGATATCGCAAGGGTTGCGCTGCCAACCGTGTAATTTACTTCAAGTGCTGACAACGAAAAGAAAAAATTCCACTTCCGGTTTCATTCAATTCTTTTCTTTTTCTTTTTTTTTTTTTTTTTTCCTTTTCCGCCGTTTTATATTTCAATTCCGTACGCGCATTGCGTTTGCCTCGCGCTCGCAACACGTACGGCCTTAATAAGATCATTCAATGCAAAGTGGAAGAAGGAGGCTGTAACCGGTTGTTGGCCCGCTTCGAGGGCCCGTCGCGGAACGAAACCCCGGTCAAATGATGCCGGGGAAAGGAATTTCGGGCGGGACCTCCCCCCCCCCCCCCGAATACCTGTTCCGACTCCGCAGACTTTACCATTCCGGTATTTTTGGAGCGTCAGCGAAATTGTCACTTCGGACGCTTTGTCCAGAGGAAAGCGAGCGTCTTCGTGAAGTGACCGATGATGCGGGCAAACGACGGCAAATCTTACATTCTCCCAAAGACCGCAGGGCAGGCCATTTCACTCGCGAATACGTAATTTTAAACGTTGAAACGGAAAATGTTTGAAGTCTTTTGAAATTAAACCAAAATTCGGATAGGAATTTAAAGCCGGAAATTCCTATTTCTGGAAAATTCGCGCACGGCAGGTACATTCATAGGTGCACATGAACAATCATCAAATACATAAAAGCAGGCGTAAATCTCATAAACGTGTAAATTTTGTTTTTTTTCTTTATGATTTTCGATGAGTATGATGGGTTTGGAAGCTGAAAATATTTTTTTTTAACCTAAAACCTTAAGACGTATTTCATCACAATGCACATTAGTAACGTACGTTTATTGAATGGTAATTTAAATGCTTCGGAATTTTTTCCCTTTCACACCCAAAACTTATGGTTGTTAGCAACACGAGAAATTTCTCGCAATAACATAAATGTGAATTTTCACCTGGACTGCAGATATTACGTACGGCGATGCAAATGCAAACATTAAACCTCGTTTGCTGCGTCCTTTGCGGCATACGGTCGAGAGGCGGTAAAGAATGCTGCAGACGGCTCCCAACGGAAAAGCGTTCATTGTCCGGGGAATATTTTTAGGTACGATTCTCGAGCCTCGGCAAAGGCATAGGTTTGTTCTGCGTTCGTTGAAAAAAAATTGACATCTCCTTGATCGGTTTTCGTGCAGATCATCCGGGACGCCGAAATCGTCTTCCGGTGCGACGGACTCCCTTCGTGATTGCTGCAACTCCGTCAGAGAGGTTCGAACCATTTCCGGCGATCGCTGCGCGTGCATCACCCCCGCTCCGGGGACTCCCTCGCTCTCTGCATCGTGCCTGCCGTTTTAAATTCAAATTTGCGCGTACGATTTCTCGCACTCACTTAATGCGAGTCGCATCGCGCCATCCCCGGGGTCACGATCGTACCTTCTTATCCGGATTAGTCATCCTCGGTAATCCCGCCTCAATCATCCTCGTGGCGCTTTGCCCGGATCCTCGAAGAAGTGCCCTCAAACCCGTCAGCCATCAGAAAACGTCGCTTCGGCGTGCTTTGGAGCGCCGGGAGCGAATGGATTTTTAAGCTGCGTCTGTTGAGAAATTTTCGCCGCAGAGCGGCAGAGATTGGGCAAATGAAAGGTTGTGGTGCGTTAAACGGGCGCAATTTTCTTTTAATGCGGCAACAATGAGAGGAAAATTGAACCCCATGGCACAAATGCGCCCATTCATTTCTCATGTTATCTTAGCCTCATAATTCATGTCTTTTGTATATACTTTTATTCCGCTCATTTTTGTTTCAGAATGAACTTCCGTTTCATTTTTCTGCACTACCCCTTTTTCCCCCTTTTCTTGTACCATATGAAGACTGTAATTATGGTCTTTTTTTTTCATCTTTGCAGAGAAATGTCATATTATACTAAAACCTGTAATTCTCGCATTGTGAAGACTTCCCCGGTCCTTTTTTATTTTTATTTTTGGCACCCGTTTTCTGTATTTTGAATATATTCATTCCATTGTGAAATTTTAATCGTTACTTAGGGGTTGAATAACCCGGTTTTTGAATTTTAAACCCCATGATGCACGAGATTTTCACTTATACGATGCGAACGGGGGCAACGTTTTGTTCGGCGAGTGATTCCAAAGCTGAATGATTTTTTTTGCGTTTTTGCCGGATTTTAAATTTTCCATCGCACACCATCCGGAGGGTGGTGGATATCTCGTGAAAGAAAGACGGTGAAATTCATAAGAAAGATTAAAAAAAGAAAGGAAAACACGTATGAATGATGGAACATTAAGTTTTGATCGACCCCCCATTGAGAGCCTCGTGCTGGGTCTAAATATGGGTGGAAATTTGGGAGTGGTGCAAGCGACAAGTTTGACGTTCAAATTACATAGAACCGGCCCCTAAAATATGAACTGTTGTAGTTTCTGGTTTTGCCTCTCGTGAGGAAAGGGCTCAATATTTGGGGATCTCTCCGCATTTCGGAGCCCGCGGACCCCGGCCCCCGGGGTGCAGGGCACCCTATCCGACATTTGGGCAGGGAAAGGACCGCGACAGATCCCGACCGACGCCGAGTTATCCTTCGCTGCTCACGCTTGCCGCTTCCTCCGCGGAAATACCTTCCACCATCCGGCGTTCGACGGTTCGCCTTCAAACTCCGTCCAATCTGGAAATGCATCCGGGCTGATGAAGCCGATGCTTCATCGCCCTCCTGAGCGCCGAATCCGTCTAAATATCGGGAGACGCCAATTGCAGACGAGACAGGAAAAGAAAACCGAACATTTAGCTTTTTTAACATTAAGCGTTGATGCCTTACGGGCGGGAAGGAAAACGAATGCATTTTCGGATTGCGGCGGATATTTGTACAAATACGCTGCGATTTTATGTGTGATTGGAAGGAAAAAGAATCCGGTCCGACGGCGAGCGATGCCGATGCATGAAAACATTCATGCACGGAAACAATCTCAAACAATAACAATAATAAACCTGAGAAAATATATGGGCTATATGTCACTTTTTACATTCTTTGAAACTCGATAGCTTTACTAAGAGGGTTTTTCTGCCTCAATGATAATTTTCTTGCATGGAATCAGTATTCCATTCGCTTTATGAAACATACATATACATTTTCTTCGGGTTCAATCCTCGAAGATGGGCAACAACCTCGCAATAATACGAAATAAGTATCGCACACAATCCGATGCCGGGTTAGTTAGTCTTATTAAATGTGCATTGGTAGAATTTCACCGTGAAGATCTCTTCTTTCCAGGTTACTTCCAATCCGCACAGAATAATTTATTATGGTGAGGTCTCAGAAAGGACTATCTAAGAAATAATCATAACAGTACGATTTCTCCTTGTAGGAGATAAATTCTCAGGGGGATGCTCCTGAAGACTTTCAAATCTTTTATTTATTTTTGCTCGATTAAGATGAAAACGCGAATGGTCCGGTTCCCTACCGGGGAAGGAAGAAAAATTTTCGCTGCGGCACCTCCGAACGAGTTCACGGATCCTTCTGACGGGCTCCGCATGGAAAAATGTCGAAGGCCCGCTGACTTCGAGCCGAGCTTTCCACGCGGTTTTCTCCGCAGTCGAAAGCGGAGGGAAGGACGCTCTCTCTGCTCCTAAACCGTGTAATTTATGCACGGTTTACGAACAACGAAAAGTCAAACGCTGTGAAGAAGAGTTCCTTTATAATTGTTTTAATGGACGAGACGGCCATTTTTCTTCGGGATCATTTACATCAGTATTTAAGACGCCTTCTGATTGGAATAAAACCGTCCATTGCCTTCGGCCATTTTTTCCTTTCTACTTATCGAGAATGTAATCGCGATTACGTGTTTTATATCGCGATGCATCGTGATTCGAATGTACCTGGAACATTTTTCCTTTATTTTTCCACCGGAAGGGAGGGTCCTCCCTTCCCCTCCCGCGCGCTCTCCCCGCTTTCGCCGGATCGCGGGAAACACCGTGCCCTTCCCCGTCCTGCTTTTCCCCCTCCCCCGGAGCCGCGTCGCTCCTCACCCGGATTTCGAGCTTTTCCGCCGTTTTTCTCTTTTTTTCTTTTTTTTAAATCGTGCGGTAAAAAAGAAGAGAAAAAAAAACGTTTCCCGTCTCGTCGCGAGGCGATTTCGAACGGGAGTTTCCTGCGGGGAGGAAACGGAAGCTGCACCCGAGGTTCCGTGCCCCGCAAAGGCGTGAAGCCCTCGCCAGGTCGCATTTCCGACAGAGATGCCGGAAAATTCTCTCGCTGTTGAGCCCGCCGGTTTTCGAATCTCTTCTTCGCCGGACCCGAAAAACCAGACGTGAAAAGGGGGGATTTTCGCTATATCGCCGCACGAAAGATGAAAAAACTGGAAAGAGAAGCCTTGCATGTTAAGAAGCACATATGCGTAAAACTCCACCTGGTTTATGTTGCCCGCTTTCAATTAATTTTTCTACGTATTTTTTAGTGATCGGTTTCGCCCATAAGCTTAGTACGCGGATGAACGTATCCCACTGGTCGGATTTGAAGGCGTTCCTGCTCCACGTCGACCAATAAGGGTTGTTAGAGGCGTTTTCTAGTTAACTTTTAAATTTCTTCTGCTATTTCTGGATAATTCCTTCATTTTTTTGCTTGCATTATTTCCCGGCAACGCGGACGGGGGCGCTTTCGGGGATGGGGGGGGGGGGGGCGAGGGCGCGCGCGATACGCGGCGGGTGGAAAAATTGAGGTTAATCACCGAAATTAGGCTTTTCGGGCGAGCTCCTTTGATCCCGATAATTTTCCAGAGGGCTGCTTTTCTCCTTTCCCCGCTCCTCCCCTGGGAAAATCTTTTAAGCTCCCCCCCCCCCGCGGAAGTCGGGCTTTTGCTTTGGGTCGAAAGCGACAGCAAATTATCCGCGGAAAATCAAGCGGAATTTTCTTTTCATTTACGTGAGAATTTTCGCTGGCGTTCACATGTCGTCGGTGATGCCTCCTTGACGTACCTGAAATGAAGTGTTGCACCGGAGGTGTTGCCGCAAGGGGTAACAGGAGAACCTCGTCCTTTCGACGGCCCTTGCTGGACTTGCAATTACCGCGTGCGTATTCGGTGCAACTAAATTTTGTTTAAGCATCGTGCGATGGTCAAAAATCTTTCGCCTCTGCCCCCGTGCAGATGAAAGGACAACGTGCGAGACGTATTTGTCCTCCTTCAAATATTCCAATTCCCGCTTCGGATGTCTTAGAACGGGTTATGTAAAACCAGTGGAAATACAACGAAATAACGTGAGCACATTCGGACGAGAGAGTTATTATTTATAATAAAGTAATATTCGGATGTTTTCATTCCATACGAGCAACAGCTATTTCCAGGCAATAATTACCGGTTTCCATTACTCCCTGCAGCCAAGGGATTCGAATCCTAAGGATTCGATGCCATTTTCATCATTCAGCTCATCGCACTTTCTTAAATGTTATCATGGATTCTTTATTGTTATTAATTAAGTGAAAATTTCCAAAATCACGATCGCCAACACACGGGAAAGATGTTCGGTTTGCAATATGCGAGAGTTGTACTGTGTCAGCACCGAAGGACAGATATGAATTATCAGCAACAGATTTTTTTTTTTCTGTGTTCACTTATAAGTATGCCAATCCTTCAGCAACTATTCAAGCGCAAGAGCTGATAACAGGAGCGAGAAAGTGCATGTCAGCAGTTGCGGAGGAGGAAATGGTGGCGAAGGTGCATTACTTGTGCGTGAAACAAGGCAAAAGACGACGCATTATGGGAGACGATATCAAAAAATGCTGGCTGGAAAATTCCGTCCATCACCCCCCCCCCCCGGGGGAGCACGGCCGCGTGGTTTGCTGACCCGATGTCGAGCCATTCTTTCATTTTTTCATTTCGCCCAGAAGGTTCCGTTTCGTGCTCGGAAAATGCCGACCGGACGCAAAATCCAGCACAGGAATATTTATTTTTCCACCGGATAGCTTCCGAATATTGTAACAGTTCCGATTTCACCTTAAGTGCTCCCCACTCGGAAATTCCGTAATATTTCCCCGCAAATGACCATATGATTATCATTTATTAAATATTTTATTGAGGCCGAAACAGTATAATTATATGTAAACCGTTTCGAGATTATAGTATGTATTTATGTCGTTAGAGACGAAGGACGCAGAACGGAGACCAACAATTTGACATGCATCTTCATTTAATTTAATGGTTACACAAAAAAAAAAAAAAATAAAAAACAGCAGGGAAGCACACTTTCCTGACGTGCAAAGCCCGCTCTTCCGCTGCGGCAGTTTCTCCTCTGCGACCGTCGCTGCCAAATTCGATCCGGCAGCCCGATCTGAAATCCTCCGGGGGATCAGATCCGGGATCCTCGCCTTGACGAAGTGGCAAGCGATCTGGAGGAAAAACTGCGGCCCCGGAAAAAGGAAATTTCTGCGGTTCTTCCCCACACAATACCATCCGAAATTTAAAAATTCCTTCCATTAAATATTTAATTATAAGCATGTAATTATAAACATATAGCGTAACGTCCCATTTCCTGCGTTTTGAATCGAAAATAAGTAATTGCCATATTATTATTCGTCCATTTTTTCAGCTATTGCCTTATTAAATTATAGGATTTATGTAAATTTTCCCGGTAAACTTGGTTCTCCGTTCTCTTTTTTTTTTTTTTTTATTATTTATTATTATTATTTTATATTTTTCAACGTGTAATTCCTTCGCTGCTCGGCATTTTTTTTTCTGTTAACGCACCGCCGATGGTGAGATCCTGACGGACGTGGAAGCAGAAAAATTGATCGAAGAAAACGGAGGCAGGGGTAGAAAAAGGCCAAAGCAAACCATCTGGAAAATTGCGGGAATGAACAGGAAAGAAAAATGTTTTTTTTTTTTTTTTTCCTCTTTTCTTCTTGATTTCGATTGTTTGCATGGTGACGAGGATTTTCACATCAATGGTCCCGATCAATTGCTATTTATATAATTTGTGAATGGGGACATTGAAAAAAGGGAAAAAAGGAACGGACACGGCGCATTTGGTGACACTTTAAAACCATTGAATGTTCCTCTCATTCAAAGGCGTCTCCTCGCTCTGGCAGATTATCCGTGTAAACGGCATTCAAACTGAAGAGTTGGGAGAGGGAGGGAAAAAAAAAAAAAAAGGGCCCCGATTTTTTCCTTCGGGGCCCTTCCCCCGCTGTTGATTTTGGACCGTGAACATCGCGCACTTCTGGAAGTAACAATCGTCCCGCTTTCTTTTTCTTCTGTCACTCGAAGGTGGCGATTCGGTTCTCCGGCACGAATTCCTTCATGATATATTTATAAAAATAAATCATGTTAGTGCTGCCCATTTTCCACGTTTGCACGGTAGTGCGATGCATTTGTCGGTATTTGGAATGTGTACATAAAGGATCGATGATATGTTGTGTGTTTCAGAGTGGTGCAATTGCTCCGCGATCTGCCGCAGCGCGGATGCAGCGCAATTCGCAACGAGCGCAAGCACGTAGAGCGAAGCGTCAGTGTGTCCGCCGCATTCGCTTTCCGCAATTTCACCCGCAAACCTTCTTTTATTTTCCTTTCGAAAAGCGAGGAGGGAGTTCCGCTGGGTCGATTGGCAGTCGGTCTGGGAAAAGTGGAAATGTTATTTAACTTGCGTTAGCTGCCGGAATACATCCAAAGGTCTTCCTTTAGGTTTTCTTCCCCGGCGGCCGGGGAAGGTGCGAGAGCCGTGATGCAACCCCACAAAAACCTACTGCTCCCGCGAGCTGCAGGCCCCACTCGGTGCACACGCTCACGCACAAGTAGCATTCGGGGTTTCTTGCAGGCTTCAAGGCGAACTCCCGGATTAACAGCGGTAATGATTATCCATTAGATAAAATTATTTGTATTTAAGTCAAATTCAAAGTCCTCATGTTCGGACCCGGTGTTCTGTCATTACGGTGCGCATCCCGTAAAGATGCGACTCACTCGGGAATGTAAAAAGAAAAAATGATTCGCCAAAAGGTGCCCCAAAAACCAATTTCCTTTCGATACCTGAGGGAGCGTAAACTCGGTTTTGTCCCTGATGATCAGCGAGATTAACGGTTATTAAAAAAACGTAATGGATATACCATTCTCTCCGTCCAGACAACCATTCTGGGTTATTTCCCTTGACCAAATGATAATAAATGGCTTTGCAAATAATGGAAGAATGAACTAATTTTGAGAAAGCGAGATCCGCCATTGGGCCCACTAATTGCTACGGTCAATATTAGCGAAAATTTATTTTGCTGATTTCTCGCATTGCTCCGTACGCGGATTTCTTTTTTTGGAAGTCGAATAATGGGACGGATGATTTGGAGGAAAAGCTGCGGCGCCGGTTTCCAGCGGGCTCCCGTTCCAGGTTCGAAAAGTTGGCCGTCGCCGACAGCAGGGCATTCACGCGCCAAAAATCGGGGAGGAAGGTGGGGAGGGGGAGAGAGAGAGATGCCAAGGAAAGGAAACCATATTATGGAAATATATATTTACATAAGTGTTAATATATAATTTTCCTCGGTTTGTAATGTTTGCACCCCGCGCATGCAATCTGCAGGGAAAAAGGGAAAGAAACATCGCTTCTGCAGGGGCTTTGTGCTCCGAACGCGAAAAATGGTTCGCTTTTCCCTTTCCTGGGGCGTCCGGACGCGTTCGAAAGGTTTCTCCTGTCGCCGAAGGTTCGCGATTCAAAAAAATCTTTCCGTCGCTTCCCGGTTCCCGGGACGAGGATTTTGATTGTTTTCCCGCTCGTGGATGCGCCACGTCTCGGCCATGTGTGGATCGGGATGTTATTACAGCTCCAGCGACATAATTCCCCGTTCGTTAATGAGTTAATTGCTGCTGCTAATGGCGCTATTCCCAAATTACAAAGCCCTCGTTGCGTTCGCGGTTCGGCTCGGCTGTCGGAAGCATCGCCCCCAGGAAGGGCTCTGCATCTGCGGTCGATGAAGACATCTCAGGACCGCAGCACGGGTTTTTAACTCTCTCTCTGTTCTTAATCATGGGAAGACCTGAAACGTACCTTTAAAAAAAATTATTAAATCTCACTTACGAATGCCAAAATGTTCCATTGTTTCCTCCTAATGCCCGCCCGTTCGTACTAATTCATTATATGCTAATACGAATTGGTACTTTCATTTCGCTGGCTCTGTTTGCGTTTGAAATGATGAGAAAATACATTCCAAATCCATTCACATACATTAAAGATATTATCATGGTGAGCGTATCGCTCCGCGAGAGTTTTCGTCCGGCGAAGATCTCCCGGATCTCAAAACAAGAAAATACCCGGGAAGTAAGCCTTCGAAATCTCGGTTGGTTATTCAAACCATCAACTCATCATCAAACATGTCTTGAATACATCATACAATTACATTGACATGCATTAGACGTTGATTGCGGAGGCTTCCGAATGGGATGCAGCATTTCGCCTCAACCCTGTCCTTAGAATGTACCTAATCCTGCATTATATACTCAGTGCTTGCTCCGAACTACTTACTCCTTGTACGTATTTCCCTTTTAATACCCGCAATTTCGTACACCCGGAAGCACTCCGTACTTCTGTGAATAATTACAGGATGATGTCTTGCGGAATAATCCTAAATTGGTTTTAATGTCATCGAACCGCGGATAATTATAATACAAGTTGCTGATGTGATGAATCAAACGGCAAAGGACGGCAAATGCGGGATTATCAAATTTTTAAGAAGCAGTTGTTATAATTTGATTTGCCGTCGGGGAGAAACACCGATCCGAATCGCCATTAACCGCGGATAAAGATTTTAACGACATTCATTACGGTTTTTGGCCCAATTATTAAGGAAGGAAAAACGGATTTTTCGAAATGAATGGGCGAGCACCGGTACGAGCAGCAGAGCTTTTCCTCGATTATTTCACGCTACGCCAAAATGCCGGGTAATCGGGCAAGTTGGGGCGGTCTCCGGGCAGGAGGCAGGAGACGGTCTTCCGTCTCTTCCCGCCGATCGGCCATCTTGCGGGGACCGCGCAACTCCCGCGAGGATGCGGTGATTGCGTTCTTTTCGGGCACGAGGCTCGCTCGATAATCGAAAGGGCAAGGTCTCTCGGATAATCGTTGAATCATATGCGAAACCGAGAATAAGGTCAGTAAAAGTTATGAAAATGATATTAGACGTGAATGGCAATGGTATAAACTGACTGAGGACGCGAAATGCCGAAATATGCCTGAAATTTGTCCATTAACGGCGAGAAGCGGCGAGGGCGCTCATTATGCTAATAGAATAGGTGGAAACGAAACGAATGCAGGTTGCAGGAGAGGTTAGGACGTCTTTCGGACTCGGAGAACGCGGGCACAATCGAAGGCTGGGGCACGATGGAGCCTTGCTCGGAGTGCTGCCGGGGGGGACCGAAGATACCTCAGCAAGCCGAAAAAACGCTTCCGATGATTCTTGGATCGCGTTTTACATTCCACTCAAGACGGGGACAGTCATTAGGTTTCTCCTTTTTTTTTTTCTTTTACAATGACAGGAGGGCCAACCCAGCAAACTCTGTAATTAAATAAGTCTGCAGAAGCAAAGGTGGAATCTTTCAGATGTAATAATCAAATGGATGCAACACCGAAACCCACTTTTTTGTTATCCCTGTACATTCTAGACAAGGCCTCGCACCCCGTGCAGGTCTGTAGTCCCGGCTATTAGACGAACCTAAGAGTCTCCAACTGCTGCCTTCGGTTGTGTCGCCTGAGCGTCCTTCTCCGTTTCTGTGCCGCCAATCGCAGCTTTTCCCTCGCTTTCTTGGATCGTTATCCGACGCCGACTCTGCCAGACGCTAATTATTGACACTTTATCTGGCATCGGTCCGCCGCACGGGGCACCTGCAAGGACCGCTCCACTTTCGGATACGAAAACGTATACGTATCGCGGCTCCGGGGGTCGTCCTTCGGCAAGAGGCGCTTAACCTCCGGGGAGCCATTTTCCACCGGAAACGGAAGCCGCCGCAAAGTGTGGGCACTTTCTCCCAAGCATTGTTCTTTGTTTTAATTGTTTGCCGTTTTCGAAAGGAAGTTCCCTTTTGTGACGTTCCCATTCGGCGAGCTCCACCAAAGCATCGCCTTGCGAACACCTTTACAGTTTCCTTTTCATAATTTATGGGAGTAACCATCCCGTTCGGGGGGTGAATCCATCTCGGGTTGTGGAAAAACGCTTCCCTTCCACCCTTCGCACGGGATAAAGACGGATTTTTCTTTCTCTCTATTCCATTGTCACGGATTGTATGTAATAGATATTTAAAAAAGATTTTGTTAATAAAAACAACAAAGGAGAAAACAAGTCCACGCCTTTCATAATCCGAGTGTTTAGCACAATGATAAATCACTCTTTGGGAGTTTCGCTCTGGGACGGCCCACATCAAAAGAATTTGCATCTAACTTTAGGGGATGAATTTTTCGTGCCCCTTGAATAAAGCGCACCTTTGTGTTTCAACGCGTCTTTTTATCCGGCGAGGGACATGCCCGTTTTAAATATAACTTGATGGTTATTGTTGGGTTGACGGGTAAGAGCGACGCACATGTCTTGCCTGCAGCTTTTTCGGGGTCGATTGTCTGCGAAAAATTATTGAATTTTCGGTATGGGAAAAACAGGAGCGGGACCGGCGAAAACGGAAAAAAAACACCCCGAACTGGGGGGGGGGGGAAAGGCCCACTTTCGTCGAACGCCCATCGTCCGGAACGAGAAAATGAATCTTTAATATTCGGTTTTTTTAATTGATGGAAACCATCTTTGTGAGTGTTTTCCACAAGACTCCATCGCTGGAACTCCTCGATTTTTCTTATAATTTAGTGCAATTAAATGCTTATAATCTCAGAGTTCGTAAGCAATAATTGAGCGAAATAATAATTGAAGCATGTCAAAGCAATGATTAAGTCAGTTTTCTTTTCTCCTCGAGAGAAAAAATTCCTAAGGAGGTAGCGCAAAGGCTTCGGTGATGGAATTTACCACTAATTGCCACGGCGAAAAGTGGAAAAACATTTCGGTTTTTCTGTGCTCCTGACACCCTCTTCCCCTCGAAATCCGAAATCAGTTTTTCCCCACTTATTTCTACCCCCACGAAAACAGGGGGCCAAAGAAAAAAGGAGCAGAGGAACATGAGACACAAGCGCGTGAAAATGCTGGAAAAGCATCCGGATTTTATCCAGCCGGTATAATACGAATTCAATCTGCGAGTCTTCGATCAAGTAATTAATATTAACTACCTTTCCAGCAGATATCTCATCAATCATTGCCCCATTTAAAATCTAATACGTCAAAGAGAATTTATAACGCCCAGGAACGGTGCCGGAGCTCCCGAGCGTATGCAAATGAAAAATTAACTCTGCAGGATTTTTTTTTTTTTTTGCAAAAAAATTTTCTGCAGGCGGCACGTAGGAGATGCGTGTTTCTGCCCGGGGAATTTTCGCGTTCAGAAGCAAGGGAAATTTTGAATTTCGAAGATTCCTCCTTCGCTTTGGATTTTTCCCCCGTTTCGCTCATGCGACGCATGAATATGAGAATTCGCAAAATTCGACTTCGGATTTTGCGATTTTCCCCCTGCTCTTCCAGAAAACCGGAGACCGCGCTAAATTCCGATGGGCCCTTCGAAAATTTTGGAAAACGCCGTCCCAACGCCACCCTCCCGAGTCCGCGATTTCCCTTCGTTCCCGGCCAAAGGAAAATCGTTCTCGGATTCATTCCCGGTTGCATATTCAAAATTTTTAAGGCTGTGCGCGTGGCTCCCCGCGCCGGTCGCGCGAAGTCGCGTCCCGCCCGCGAAAATTTTCCCCCGTTTCCTTGGGGGATGATTTTTCGACATTTTCTCCTTCACCCGCGTCACCGGAGGTGGCATCTCCGGCCCTCGAGATGCACGCATCCGCGTACTCCTCTCCTGGGAGTTACGAGCGAGCGTTTCCAGGTTCCGGCGCGAGAACGCTGTGAAAACGGCTCAAAATCCTTCCGGCGGACCTTTCAGCGGCGGATCGACCTGAGGGAGCTTCCCGGTTTCCCCAAAATTTTGGATTCCAACCGCAGGCCTGCCATTTTCCGTCCGCTAACATTTCGCTCTCCTCACCGCCGTTATGAAACGAGGGTCGGGATCTCAATTTTGTCTTTTGCCCAGGAGACATGTAATCTCTGTTAATAAGTATCAACCCATTCGGCAATCCTGACAAGACATTCTTGGGAGGCCGAACCGGCGATCACATTGTCTGGCCGTAAGATCTTTCATGATTGTGCATGAGTAAATGATAGTGGATGAGGCAACGGTGTGCGGGCTTTAGAAAAGAAATTATACATTTCTCGACTGTGGAAATGTCGATTTTGCTTCGGGGATTGTCTCAACTCCGGGATGACGGGATATTTGCGATGCGAAGGTGTCCTTTGAAAGGCGGACGCTCACGATTCTGCGGTGCCCGCGACGGAGATCGATTTACGGAAGTCGAAATCGAGGGAAACCGCGAGGGAAAGGGCTAAACTCGCATACGGAGGAGGGAAAATTAATTTCTCCCAACTTTCCCGGGGCAGTTGCGGAGGCGCCCTCAAAAACTTATTCAGTTTTTCGGACCAGATCGCGGTGCTCAAGCGGCGTGCTGCATGAAATGAGCTGTCTGCATCGGAGCTTAATTTCACTGGATTATTTTGCCTTAAATATGGCCACTGGCGAGGGTTAAGCATGACAATTTCGTGAGTCAAACGCTTCGTGAATTTACCAAATGAGATTTCTCATGAAAATGGCAGCGCAAAAGAAAAAAAAAAAAAACCAGGATGCTTCACGATCTTATCCATTACAAAATTCCTTCTTGAAAATTTAATGCTCATGTTTCGATGCTTTTAATAATTAATTGACCAAAAATGGTTTGTTTAAACCTAAATTGTTAGGCGCAGAGATGCAAACGTAGCTGGTATTAGGTTTCAATTTAAATGAACTTCATTTGTTATACGCTTGAATAAAAGAATTGAATAAATAATAGTTATTACCAAAGTCGTGGCTTTTGTTAAATGGCTACCGAGGAGGCCATTTCCACATGCCACCAACTTACACGAAACCGAAATTTCAGTACCGCAGTTTTTTTTTTTTTTTTACATAATCAAAGACGGGGCGGCGGAGCCGATTCATCCCCCTTGCGCGCGAGGTTGCCCCGATCCCGAAATCCAAAAGCTCTTTCGGTGGAGGATGCCCCCCCCCCGGAGAGACGCGGCTTCGACCGTCTCGGGATTTTCGCCGTTCGCCTGTCCAGCCTCGAAATTCGAATCTCAGGCAGGTTTCCGTCGCCGTGGCAATCGGGCTGCCGGCTCTTAAGACTCATATCCGGGGTCGCGATACCTTCCGGGTAAAAATAACGAAAATCTTCCGGTCGAATTTGTGCACTTGCTGACTGGGCGAAAAACACATCGCCTTGCTCGATGAATCTATCATTATCCCAGATTTAGCCTCTTAGCCGCGGAGGCCGGCAAAACGTTGGCCAGATAATTGACCGTCGCTTATCTGCCGTGCTTTCATCTCGATGTTGTAGCCAAATGTAACGAGGTTTGATCGAGAATTGAAGAATATGTGCGCATAAAAATCCGTTCTGCAATGCATTATGTAAACGTACTGTAAATTACATTTGAAAACTAGATTACCCCTGTTGATTAGAGTAAATATTCGTTGAAAATTTAATTTATACATAAATGTAACAAAGGGTGGTGATGCCGCGCAATTATGAGAAAATCTCTTTTAAACATTTTTGAAAACTCACATCGATGCAACTTCCTTCATATTATCCGACGGCTAAGGCCAATTCAATATATAAGATTTTAATCGTACTACAAATAAGACAATCGAAACGACACAAGTAGTGCTGAATATATACTCAAAATGAAAATATTCATACACGTAAGAAAACGAGGCAATTTTATAATATAATTTTTATTACTTGATAAAGATATACAAATCGGAGTAAAACAATACAATTAATCTCTGTGTTATTGCTAACAATTTGGCAATATTTTCAATATCGGTATTTTTTCTACCTGTTATATTCTATGTTTGACTGTCATGAAGATTTTCCCATCTGACCCAAAATCCGTAACGTGATAGAGAAAGAAATTTGAAATCAAGGTACACTTATAAGAGTACGAATCTCCTAAAATTATGATTCAGTTATCTCACATACAAGTTTACATGTATATGTAAATTACAGCACTGTTCATTATATCGAAAGAAACAATTATTTTTACTGTGCGTGTGCTTAAAAATATATCTGTGTGCTTTCAGCTTTCAGATAAGCGTCAGATCTTTAAACTTTTTTTTGCTCGCACATACATTTATGTATTTTAAACCATTTTTTTTTTAAAAGTAAAGAACCATAACAGATCCACGTTGTTCTCCATGCAAAAGGATTCGGGGTTGTGCAGCAATTTTTTGATCGATTATTTCACCGTGAAACGACTTTTTTGCATATTATATCGAATAATGTTGCATTGATAACTTTTGGTTAAGTTAACGTCAAATGTTTATCCCGCTTTTATGCGGTGTATTTATATGTATACATAAATATTTGTAATTGCGGGAGTGGATTAATGAAAGAATCGGTTAAAAGAACCTAATTCGTACTTGAAATGTCAATAGTAATGTATAATGATGATGATAATGAAAGAAACATTAACCGATATTACAGGAAGCGATTCAGTTGTAACGAAACCATATAATTTCATAAAAAAGTATATAATAATAATATTGATAAAAGGGCCTAAAAACAACACAAAAGAAATATCAGAATATTTATGTAAATATAATTGGTAGTTCCACATATGGTTCGTTCCTGCCGTAAGTTCCAAATATCTATTATTAATTTATGCGTGTGTCTTTTCATTGGATAATTGCTCTGCATCTCGTAGATAAAACATGCGAGTGATCCATTGCTCACTCGGCAGATGACGTCCATGATCTCCTTAGGTTGGACAAATCCGCGGATAAACGGCAGCTACCCGGCGTGGAGGCGTCCCAGGTCGAATCCCTTTTTCGGCAGAGGAAATGTGCCGTGCTTTTCCTTCCGCGGTTCCGACAGCGAATTCCTACCAAAAGACAGCGGTTCAGGCGTTGTTAACAACAAGGGCGTCGTCAAGACGTTCGCTTTTCCCCGCCGTGGCACGTTCCAAGCATTTCGCCGCGGCCTTATTCCAACGGTTCAGAGGCATCGGGATTCGACCGGACGATGCTGAAAAGGCAGACTTTGAAGCATTCTTGAACTGAACAATTCTTCCCCAAAAGGGAGCTGATATCGATGTCGACTTACACGGACCGTGATTGAGAATATAAATATTTGTCAATACTTGATAAATTGTTTGGACGATGTTGGTTTATCTGAAGATGTCAATAGCTTGTACGGCATCGGATATCATTGTATTTTATGTTTGCATTCAATTCTGGATAATTTATCGGGGTCGCTTGAGGTTTGACCCCTTTTGTGGCCAAATCCGTGGCAGAAGGTAGCCCGAATTTTTATTTATTTCCTTTGATGCGAATGCCTTTTACATTGCAACGCAAATATTGAGCTATTCACAAAAAAGAAGGAAAAAAAGGCAATAAAAAGAAGAATTTTGTACGGTTTTGGAGATGTTAACAAGACAATGGTTGGCTTTTCAGACTTTTATTGTGCACCATGTATCCTATTTTTTGGTCCTCCTCTCCTGCAAGAAGAAACTGTGAATGGCGTGCTAATATATCTCCGTAATATATGTTCCTTTTTGCGGTTTTTTTGTTTTCGTGGGATATTTTATTTCCATCTTTAGGTGCACGGAGTCAAACCGCGAAAAACCCTCCCCGCGGCCTCCTCCATTCTTTCTGTCACTTCTCGGATCTTAGAGAGTGAGGTGCGGGGAAGGGGTGGGGGAAATGGAACCGAGGGAAAAATTTTTCGAAATGGCGAGTTGCCCGCCTGCCCTGCGCAAGAGGGCGGCGGCTGCGAGCGAACGGTTACGAAAATGGGGAAGAACCCGGGGAGGAAATGGGCGGACCAACACCGGATCGGAAACTGCGGCTGCAACGGGTGACCTGCATGCAGCCTTCTTCCGGCAGCGAACCAACGGTTTCCTGCGGACCGGTTCTTCGAGAAGAACGCAGTGAAATGACGGACGTCGCGGGATGTCGGTGGGAAATGGTGGAAAAGCCAACGATTTTCGGCAGAAAAAATAAATACAGAAGGCAAATGGACTGTATTTAGTACGGCTAATGATATGTAAATTAATTGATTTAATTAGCGAATTGCCGTTCGATTTAGCATAATTAATTTAAATCACGAATGATTGAACGATTCGCTTCGTTCGCTGCGGGGCAGGAGGTTCCTCCCACCCGCAGCCCTGCAGGAACACACTCCTCGATTTGGGCCCCGGCGGTCCCCAACTTAGTCGTCGGACGGGGCAGCGGAGGTTGCCTCTCGTGGCGGAAAGAGCCGGAAGGGCAGCGGGGGACAGTGCGCCCCGACGCGTTTGCACCTCGGTGGCGCAATTTATTCATAACCGACTTTACGACCGGAGGAAGGCCCCGTCGGATTTTTTGGAAGTTCCCGAAGAGCGCGGACTCCGTCGGAATGCCCGGCTCGCAAATTAACTCGGGAACCTCATGAATGGAAACATTTATGCACTGGAACGTGTCACTTGACAAAAGACCGAGCGGGTTTAACGGTCGACATCGTAAAAAAAAAAAAAAAAAAAAAAAAAAAAAAAAAAAAAAAAAAAAAAAAAATTCCAGTCTCGCGTCCGAACCACGGAGACATTTCGACATTCCATCGGGCAACCGGAAAATGCGAAATCCCGAAAATATGGCCATAAAATAGGACGTCACCCCCGAGTGTCCTTCGCCCTTCGTGCCGGGTTACTTCTCATAAGCGGTGTTTAACCCCCTTCCGGTTGCCTAAGCCAATTTGCTTGAAATTTTTGTCCGGCTCTCGATTCGGATAGAGAAGCGCGGGGGGAGGGTTTCTGGGGGTTTGATGTCATGTAATTTGTGAGCTTAAATAGAACTGCTACCGGCTCTGCTGGAGACGTGTTTTTTATTTAAATTTATTGCTCGAAAATATCAAAGGCATCGCCCCCCGGGGATCTCCTTTCGAATGCGACAAAAAAAGAATGAAAACTTTCTGGAAAAGTTTCGCGAGGCCCCGAAAGAAAGTTGAAAAGGCATAAAACCGGAATAATTAAACAAAAGGGGTTTTTGAACGAAAGTTCCCCGGTTTGTCGTACGAAGAAAAAGGAAAAATTCAAAGGATGGAAAATTCATCCGAGCGAAAATAATGAACGACTTCACGACTAAATGGAATCAATGCGATATTCTCTGCTCACCCGCATGGGGCCATTCTTCGGGGCCCTCTCGCTCTGGCACGTTCGACGTGGCGACCTCCCGTTGAACCGTGAGGTGAGAAACGAGGCAGTTCTCACAATATCAATTGCGAAAATTAATTTAAAAAAAAACACCCTTTCATTTCGTACGGGGTGGCTCGCTTCGCGGTCCGGGACCGGAAGGAGAACCCCGGGAGGCTGCCCTTCTTCGGGGCCCCGCACCACCAGAAAGGAGGCAGGTCCCACGTCGAGGTAATTTTTTTCGTGGTGTCAGTCACGGTCATCAAATTGTCTAATTACACCGGTCGTGTGTGAATGGTTGACACACGGGTGCAGCCCACGGATATAAATAGGAAGATACCAATAGTGATTTTGTATCATTTCGTTCGATGAGGCTCCTGCTTCTCGTCATTTTGATTAATGCCCCAAACCGCACCGCTTTAACCGAACGGGGAGGGAGGAAGCCTGGCGGCGGAAGTTCTCGAGCCGAGATTTTTGGGGCAAAATTCGGTCGCATTAAGCCGCTTCATCTCGACTTTTGCCTCGGCCCCGCGAACGCCTCCGCTGCAGGTCGCATGCGTGTACATTAATGATGCGACAGTCGCTGATTGATTGACAGATGAGCTTGAAAGGTTTGAAAAATTGATGCGAGACGCGGGCGTCGGGGCGAAAATCGAGGGGAGCCATCGTGGGGGGAGGGGGTTGTTTTTCACAATCGAGCAAAGCGAAAGGAATTCATTCCGAGTCGGACGACGCTGCAAACGCCGTTCAGGTCGTCAGTTTCGGTTCGAAAACGGCCGATCTCAAAGGCGACCGCAATCTCCTTATTCCTTCTCTTCCTCCTCCTCCTCCCCCCCCCCCCGGGCACGGACGTTTTGAAAACCTGAAAACGTTAACAACTGCATCGGGGGCAGACCCTAGAGAATCGGACTTCATCCAGACGATCAAATCGAGGAACATAAAAGGAAACTACCGTGAATAACGGCACAAAGAAGCGACAAACGATGGTTCCAGAAGAAGAAGAGAAGGAAACCCGAAAACCAATAAAAATAAATCAATGAACTGTTGTGCGGGCCATTCCTCAGGTGTAAAAGGGGCCCCGAATCCACAAAAGGTCAAATTTACACACATCATCTGAAACATAAGGAACTCATTTAACTCTGCCCGAGTATCGAAATCGTTTCTGACCATAAAACTCGGCCCCGAGAGCGTGTGTGGCCTCGCTCAAAGGCGTAGACGCTCCGAAAGGACGATTTCGGTTCCGAATTCGGGGCCCGTCGCCCGTGCCCCCGCTGTTGGGCGAGACCGCTCCCAATCGGGTTCCTCGGGGAGCCCGGGCAAAGGGGGCCCGACCCGGCAAACGCTCCATCCTCCGACCTTTCGCCCTCTCCCCGCAACCTCCGCCTATGGCGGAGGCCATAAGATAGAGTCGCATCTTGCGTCGGTCATTTCGTGTTATTTGACACTTTTAGGAGAGGTTTTACTGTTTTCGGCTTTTTTTTTTTTTTTCGGACCCCGTCATCCCAGCGCGGTGTTATAATAAACGGAAAATCGATAAATCGGGTCCTTCAAAAAGTAAAGGCGAAACTTAAAACCGGGCTCGGGACACGGCAAAACGGCAGTTCTGTCGGACGCAGCGGGGCGTCGGAAACTCGTTCCGTTGCAGCGGCGGTGGCATCGGCTTTCGAACGCGTCCCGACTTTTACGCGATTCGTGGTGGGTCCTCGTCAGCGATGCAACTTCTCCTTTTGCAGCGACGTGCGCGATTCGAAAGGTGGCGGATCCCCGGATCAGTGCGGAAATCTCGGTCGCGAGACCTGTCCCGAACCGCGACCCGAGGAGTTCGCCGAACGCGGAGCGAACTCGCGGAACGTGGTCCCAGGTTTTTGGAAACATTTTGACGATCCGCGGGCCGAGTGCTCCCCAAGCGTCGTCCCGAAATTCCCGAAATATTTCAAAAGCCCGTGACGAACGCCCTGAAATTCAAACCAAAACATCTTTTCGGATTCCCCTCAACACGTGAATCCCAGTTATTTTATTTATTATTATTATTTTTTTTTTTCCTCTAAAAAATGGCTTTCAACGATGCCTCCGTAATTGATGCCCCAGCGGGAGCATCTGTCAATCCCCCCCGGGAATGCTTTCCCTCAAAAAATCCTCGCGTACGAGACTGATTTATCGGGTTAAAGGAGGGCCAACGCCGTGCACCGGCGTCACTTGCGTTCAGGTACGCGAACATTCCTGTACCGGTAATCCGGACGTGAAAAAAAAAAAAAAAATTCCGGAAAAAAGGCACCCGAAAATGGGGGTGAAAACTCAGACATCTGCAACCGCTCCGGCAAAGCCTGCATCCTTGTTATTGTTATAAAAATCTTTTTGATATCAGGTTTCCCGGATGCCCCGAAAATGTTTTCTTTCTTCTTTTTGGCGCAAAACTCGGAACAATATCAAACCTTTGCGGCGCACGGAGCGTTTAAGGATCGCTCCCGAAGGTACCTCCATCTCTCGCCCATCCCGGAGCGAAACTTGACAATTTTCTCGGCGGTCATCAGCGCATGTGCCCAGACAAGTTGTGGATCCTACCCACGTCGGCACAACAGGTAGCAGGAAAGGATTAAGATTCTTACGTTTGATCTCGATGCGGAGCGAACAACGAGGTTTGTTTGCTTTGGGTTTCGGACGGGATTTTCATTATTTTCCGCACAAAAATCACGGATGAAGATCCTCCGCATGTTTATAACGTTATTGAGGATTCAAACCCTCGGGGGTATTACCTGACACCTTCATTTCGCATTAAAATCCCACGTCATGTGTGTGCAGATTTCATATGCGAGCAGTCAGCAGGTAATCGCCTGCAGCTTATATGAATATTATTGCCTTTGCCGAAGCCAATATAGCTGACGGGGTTTTCTTTTTTTTTTTTTTTTCATCCGAGGCAGTCAAAGGGAAAGGAAGGTTTATTGCATCGTTTAAAACGAGCGATTTCAATTGTCGCTTAAAGAGGCAAAATAAACAAAACGAATTTGTAAACGGGAATTTCAATATCAAAGACTTCATTTCAGAATTGTAAATGAAATTGAAAATCGACTTTGAACTACATTTGACAGACAATCGTCACTTCCGGTTCAATAAATCTCTCATCTTCCTCTTTTGTCACCGTTTATTTCCAATTGAAATTTTCAATAAAGCTTTTATTGGAGAGCGCTGCGCCGAAAATCCTCGCTCGGCTCCCGTCTTGTCGCGCTACCCCAGTGCTTTTGCAGGGAAGTTCCAAGCCGGGTGAGTGCAGTCGCATCTCGCTGCGGGTCCGCTTTCCGACCGAAGTCGATCCCGGCGTCCGGATCTCGGGGAAAGCTCGAAGAAACATCGCGCAAACGTGTGGAATATGGCCCAGGTCTCCTCGTCGTGCAGGATGTAAATAAATCAAAATCTCGTTTTGAACCTCTCATCTTCGCCCATTAATAATGCACAAGAAGACACTTTAAATGAGTTGTGTAAACGGCCTCTTTTAATTTTTAATTAGAGATGGCAACACGTTTTTTTTTTTCCTCCATTAAGCATTTTCACAATTCCGCCGCAGTAAATACGAACGGGAGCTCCCTTGCCCCGTTGGAAAATCCCGGGACGGCGTCGCGGCCCGTCGCCGAACTGCCGGAGCGATCCGTCAGCGATCGAGCGCGACGAGGACGCTCGCACGCGTTCCAGGAGGTCGTCAGCTCGATCGGGATGCCCTCGGTGACCGGGTCCCCGGGGGCAGCTCCCGGATCGCCGCGAAGCCAAATCTTTTTCCCCCGGGGGATGCCGGGACGAGTGTACAAATAACGCAATTCCGGCGCGGGGCGACACCCGAAAAAGTCAAACGGGAGGGAAGAAAGAAGAGAGGAAAAAAGGAAAAAAAAAAAAAAAAAAAAAACGGCAAAAGAGATGCCGACGTTTGACATCGGATATAATGCACGAGTCTTTGTTCGCCATTGAAATCTACGGGGGGTTGCAGGGGTTGCCAGGGTTCAGTTTCAATAGGTTATTATCATCCGACCGAGGGATTCGGTTGTTAAAGTCCTTCTTTAAAAAGTCCTACCCATCCATCATATTTTGTCTTCGGGATAAAGAAAAAATATCATTTTTTGTCGCTTTTGCAGCCGGGAATCCGAAGTTAACTTTTCATAATCGATTGGTTGACACATTTGCACAAGTGATCGGTGCCCCGGACGGAAAAGCGGGGAGCCTCCGCGAATTTTCGAGCCCCGCAAAAACCTGGTCCTGCCCTTTTTAACCCGGGTCTTCACCTTCGGACGCGATATTTGTTTCAAAATTATCACTTTTCCAACCGAAATTCGATGATCCCGAGCTCGCATCGACACCGTATTAACATATCATTACCGGGCCGCGAAATAACTTTTAATGCCGGAGTGAGAAAAAATGAAATGATAACTTTTGCGGAAAAAGGGAAATATTTTCCTTCGTTCGTGAGCGATTCGCTTCCCAAATTGGGCAGCAATTTGGGGGGGGGGGGAGGGGGTGATGTGTGCGTGTGTGTGTGGTGTGGGCGGGCAAAAACGGGGAACGGAAGCGCACGAAGGATCTGCGGTCGAAATTTTCGCCCCGGGGTTGGGAAACTTGATCCGGCTAAGGAAAAGGGGCTTCGTCCGGGGATGAACGCAGTGGCCGGGGATCGCCGGCGTCGCTGCGGAAAAGTGCCGGGAACGGGGAGGGACGCGAACCTGACGGCGAACTTTCCCAAAAGCGGAATGTCCCTTTGAGGTCGCCCTGGACCGGGCGGCAAAAACGGGTTTTGGATAATTAATCTCAACCGGACGGTTTGCCGGAAGGCGGGTTCGACAATGCGAAAAAGATGAGCGACACGTTTGATGTCGCTTTTCCGGAACGACCCTTTTCACGGGGCACGGCGACCGAAAATCTGAAGCGGAGCCCCGAAGAACCGGGCCCTGCCCGTTCGACTTGATCCAGTTTTGAAAACCTGAAAGTTCCTTGGTTTTTAATGGAGCACTGGACCTAAGGTCGATTAGTATTCATTCCGCACGAGCAATTATCCGGACTGTCCGCCTGCCAGTTACCCAATTCGTAACTTTCGACGCTTTTTACCAGGTCTGCCCTCTCTCCGCCCGCAGCTTTTGCCATAATTTCAAAATTTCGCCGCGGACTTTCGGCTCTCCCGTAGGTCGAGCAACGGACGAAGGCAGATCGCTCCTCCGTACCTTCGCAGGAGATTTAAAGCGGAACTGGAAAATCGTAACGAGGGTGAAAAAAAGTCGCATAAGGTCGAGGAGAGAGAGAGAGAAAGACGAAAAAAATTATTTTCAGGTTCCCCCGGGGACACGAAACCGTGATCGTAAAACGTTATTTAATGTCCCAGATTGAAAAGAATGGATGCGGAAATGCCGTTTCATCCATCTTGGTCCTCTCTCTCTCTTCTGCCGTGCTGGAATCGCCGTGCGAACAGAGTCCGAAGCGACGTTTGCTAACTCCAAACGAGGTTTCTTTGTGCGAGGAAGGCAGAATATCTGCTGCGGAACGTTTAGAAGGGTTGGAAGGAAACACAAAAGACGGGCAGGCCGAGGGAAACGTGGCCGTTCGGCATTGTCTGTGCCTCCTGCAGCACGGTAAACCGCAATCTGGAAAATTTATTTCACACCTAAGCAACCCTTCGCGCTTGGGGCCCCCCAGGGTTGGTGCCCCTTTATCTCGCTTATTGTCGTGGCTATTGAGCGGGGGAAAAAAAAAAACACCTCTGCGGTTTGTTTTCGGCGTCTCGCCGGGGATAAAAATGTGCGAAATCCCGAAGGCCGCGTTAAATCCGCGCCGCGCATCGCTCGAACTTTACCCCGGCATCAACCACTCACCGAACATCTTTATCAGGTTCACCGCTCTCCTGGAGCATAACGCTGAGGGAGACGGATCTTCCTCAATAAGACCATCCAAATGGGCATTTTACACCCTTTTAAATCCGAGAGAAGGAATTGATGGAGATGGATGATCACAATGCCCGGGAGCTCGCCCCAATTGCCCTCGCAACCACCCCGGGACGCCCTCCATGACGGCGCTGAATGGAAACGATGATTAAAATGATACCAGACAAATTGATTTTGTAATATCTATAAATCCAAACATTTAATCTGAAGGACTTGAGATCCCCTGGCGACCCCCTGTTGCTCTTGCAACTGATGCTGAAAGCTTACTTTTAATGGAAATTTATTTCCCATGCGGTTTTCGCCCGCTAACGGAGTCAAGCAGCACACAAAGATTTCTCCCGCTTTGAATTTTTGCACTTGCCGCAACTTCGTTTTGCAAAAACCGACGTCGTGTCACAAGGAACGGAAGCCCTGCCGAGTGCACGACAACGGAACGAAACTGCTAATACCCTCGGCTCAGAACTAATTGGTACGTGCGACCTGTCCCGCGCACTAACAGCCCATTAGCTCTTGCGATTGGATCCGGAATCGGATTTCGTTTCGGACACACGAAACCCTTTTACAGCGAGGAAGCAATTAAAACCGAAATTCCCGATCCAAGGAGTGACCGTTTGCAACTGCGGCGGCCGCAGAGCCAGGGTGGCCACCCTCGGGGAGACCGGTCGGAAAGTGAAGAGCATGAAAAATCCGAGTCGATAATTCATTCGACGGGTTGCCGAAAAGGGAAAATCCAACTCCTTCGAATGCGGTGAATTAGTCAGCAAAAATATGATCTTTAATCAACTCTCAACCCTTGTTAGTTTTTGGAGTTACCCCCCGAGGGGTAGTTATGACCACAGCAATTTTACATCTCCGAAGGGAGAGCCCGGGAAGCCCATTGTCCTCTCTCATTACTCAAATTAAGAACTTCGACGTTATAAATCAAAATCCTTCCCGGCTCTGCCAGGCGAGGAAGATGCCTCGATTCGACTTCGGCTGCCTCCTCTTTCGCTTCCGTCCCGGGGCGTGAAAACGGAAGCGGGCGACGTCTCCCCGGGACCGGGTTCGGAGTGCCCCGCTGGAACTGCCGGAGCGAAAAAATCTAAGAGAGATAATTGATTTTTATGCTTTGGGTTTCGTAATCGGAGCAGTAGCAGGTATCGCCTCGAAAGATAATTATTGCCATTAAAAAAAACACGTCCAGGAGTTCCAGCGTGTTATTTCAATAAATATTGTGAAACAGTATCGGGATAATTTACAAATCAAGGTTTACCACTTGCGGTAATGGCAGTAAGTGCGGAATAAGGTTTTCGGGTACGTCATTCGCAGGGCTTTCCTTCTCGGTCGGTCGGACTCAGACGGCATCCAGACGAGAACTGTCTTCGACCGCGGGGGAAAGGGAAAAGACGCAAGGGAAGGTTTTTTTTAAGGAGGGAAAAACCTTCAAACAGTTTTTCTAACTTAATTTCTATCCCGAATGGGGTTGGAAACGGTTCCCGGGTGCTTGGGGTGCATTAATGTGGTATCACGAGCGTATCGGGGCAGTAAAATCTAATGTGATTTTTCAAATTGTTAAATCCGAGGGTTTGATTTTTATAAGGGAATCCATTAAACGCTAAATGACTTTTCATCTCCGTGCGGAATAAATAAATTTCCATTATACACCGAATGCGGTAATAGATTTTCCGTCTGTTTTTTTTTTTTCCCGCGATTCCCGCGCTCCACCGCCTTCTTGCACGCGAAAACCTGATGCCCCGGACGAAAGGAAAAGCCGCGTACGAAACATTTCGCGCTTACGCATCCGCCCGAAGTTTCCGACCGTGCCACTTTCCTCCCGGTTGGTCGTCGCCTCGCCGGCGAGTGCACGGGATTTCAATTACCCGGCGCATGTTCGACGGTGTCGGTTTGACGCACGGTTGCGTACCGCCATTTTCTTCTACCCGCGAATTCGTTTGCGTCGCAGAAAAAAAAAAAAAAAAAAAAAAAAAAGGAAAAACTTTACCTTCGATGCCTTCGCAAAACGGAAACTCGAACGAAGTCCGACAAATCGAGAAAAATCTTGCCGAAAATAAGTCCGGGGCCCCCCGAAGGAGCGGGAACGAAAAAGGAAATTTGAATTTCAATCTCGCTTAGGTTTCCTTCTTTCCTTTCCCCGTTACTCCGGGTCTGTGCGCGGATTCCTTTTTTTTCCGTCGGGAGAAATTTCCCTTTCTTGGGCGGTACCTACGGACGGGGGTAGGTCTGAGCATTCGGAATTTTCGCCAGTCCCCAGCGTGTCGCTCTCGGAGGCGAACGACGAGAATGTTCCGTAATTTTCCCCGGGGAAACAACCCCCGGTTTCAGGAATTAACCCCCGAAGCTATTGTGGCTGTGGCGTATGACATAAATTTCCGTTTTGGGGTGAGGATTGATTGGATTTAGGATTGAGGGGGTTGTTTTGATTCTTTGACGTTAACCCGATTTAATCCAGTCGTAATCCGCCAGATTATCACACTTCTTTTCCCATCGCTTCTTCTTCTGCCACGTTTTGAGGAGCAACATCACAAAAAATTATTCATTTGAAATTTTGTTTATTAAATTTTTTTTTTAAACCATCAAATATACACTTCATTGAATGTTTTTTTGTTTTTTTTTTTTAAGACAAAGCATTACAAAAACGAAAACTTTATGTACAGATGTTTTCTTTTTCTTATATTAATAAATTCTTTTTATTATTTATTAATTTAAATTTAATTTTTTTTTTTTATTTTTTTCAATCCTTTAAATCGATTTATTAGGACTCTGCTGATATGTGTTTCATTTTGCAGAAGTAAAAAAAAAAAATTAAGAAATAATTAAAAAGACGAAAAAAGTAAATGTTTTTCGGCTAAAGCAAAGAGAACGAAGGCACTTCAGGATGTGGAAAACTAAGGGACAGACTTTCGCCTGTGTTCGACCGTACAGAAAGGCAAAATAAGTCGAAATTTTGCCACGGATTTTCTTTTTGGATCGTAAAATGGGGAGAGGGGGTGGCAAAAAAAGTGGTTTCAGGGATGAAAATGTTTTTTCGGCTCGATTAGCGGACTCGCCGGAAAATTTCGGGCGTTTTTCTTCCGAAGACTGCGTTGGAAAATCCGCCGTCGATTTCCCATCGGCATTTCAAAATGCTGTTTGAACATTAAAAAAGAAAAAAAAAATTATTTTTTTCTTTTACTTCTGAAAATGACTGGGGGGGGGGGGGGAGAGGAGGAGGAGGAGGAGGAAACTCGATGGAAATCTCTACAAATCCGTGGATTTACCTAAATTTTTTCTTTCAGATAAATATGTTCGTCTAGTGCCACGATCATTGCGCATTTCTTCGTCTCCCACCTCACGCAACATGTTAGTTCAGTGGCACAAGCCACGTTTAACATTAAAAGACCACACCTTTCTGAGAAGCCATTTTTTTTTTTTGTTTTAAATATAAATTAAATACATAATCGTCTTAATATTCAGTTAAATCAACGACTAAAAAAGAAAAAAAAAATAAGGAGGCTTTGCTCCAACTTCCTTTTCTATGTTACAATTAAATATTTTAACCTAAGTTTTTTTTACCAGGTTTTAACGGCTTTGAACCTGATCTTTTACTCTTGCGGCTTTGGTCGCATGTATGAAAAAAAAATGCACTTTACACATTTATGTAGTTAATAATTATTAACATAATTAATTAAAAAAAAAATTTTTTTTTTTGAATCACAGTTAAAAAATTTTTTTATGATCCCATGGCACTATCGGAGACGACTCCTTTTTAATTTTTAATATTCCGTAGCATGATCCGAGTTAATCCGAGTTGTCTGTAAAAAAACAAGAAGTTGATGAGTTGGTACTTTAAGCTTTTCTCTTTCTTTATATATGAATATTTTTTGATAGTGTATATTTTTATGTGTGATTGTGCTTTTATTATATAATGGCTTCCTCACAAGCAGTACGTTTCTCGTTTAAAACTCTAAAGCACTGCACTAAAGGATCTTCTTTTTCAACTATCTTCAAAAAACCTATTAAATTATGAAAGGTACTATTCAAAGAGTGATTCTACAATGGTTTGAGGGGTCCCTGCGCTAGTTAGAGTACTGATGATAGAAGAGCGCTGGACCCCACCGAGCTCAGACTAGGTTGGGAGGCTTGATGTCGACCGTCGTGTCGATGACGTGGTTGTTGTTCTGGGGTGGCGTATTGTTCACCGAGACCGGACTGGCCACGTTCCCCGTTAAGTCGCTTTGGCTGTTTTCCTCAGAGTCACTGCAAGAGTCTGAACTACCTTTCTTATTGCCGTTTCCGTTGTGTGTCTTGACGTGTTTGGCGAGGTGGTCCGATCTCATGAATCTCTTGTTGCATATCGGACACGCGAATCGTTTCTCTCCGGTGTGCGTCCTCAAGTGCCGCTGGAGTTCGTCCGATCGTGTAAATCGCTTACCGCAAAACAACCAGTTGCACACGAACGGTCTCTCACCGGTATGCCACCTGAGATGGGCTTTTAAATGCGAAGTCTTCCCGTACACTTTACCACAGCCAGGTATGTGACAACTGTGTATGTTCTTCTTCCGGAGGTGGACCCCCGCCGGACCCAGCCGCTCCGCTTCTTGGCAATTCGGGCAGTCACACGTCGCTCTCCCGGTGTATCGCCTTTGCGAGCGCGGCGATGGAACCTGAGGCGGGAGAGACGCGGCAGCGGTGACGGGCGAGCCCGTGCCGGGGTGTCCCAAACCGAACGACGCACCCACTCCCTGAGCGCCCGGTAACATTGACTTGTACGTATCCTGAAGGAGGTGCTGCCCGGATGACAGCAAATGATGAGCCGTGTTCGATGCCGCAAGACTGTGCGTGAGCGAGGAATAGTCGGACGAAGCGGCGTAATTCGCGGCTGCCATTTGGGCGTGCATCCCCGCCGCGGCGCCGCTCATGTCCAGCCAGCTGCCTGCGGTGGCCGCAGAGTGCACGTCCCACCAGGTGGTGCCGGTGCTGTCGTTGGGTTTAATCGCTGCGTGGTGCGTCGCTCCGGACATGGTATTGAACGGCCAGCTTTCGTAGGGATGTCTGGAGTATACGCTGTTTAAAGCTGCGTGGTGAGCCGTCGCCGCGTTTTCGACCTTTCCCAGCATGTGATGATGGTTGTCCGTGATCGGAGACTGCGACGTGGCTCCCGGAAAGTACAGGTCGTTGCCGTATGTCGTCGTCGGCGTGGAGCCGCAGGAGCTGGACGTCATCACAGGCCTACTCGAATAGGTGGAATTCCCCACGGAGCTGGGGGTTGAAGCCGACGCTAGAGGACGCTGACTGGAGAGACTGAGTGTTCCCGAAGTCGTGACTCCCGTACTGGAATTGTTGACGGAGGTTGGTCCACTGGTGGTTTGAGCAGAGGTGGGACTTTTCTTCCACGGGTGAAAGCCCTTGCCTACGGCAGCGTCGGCTAACGGAGGAGGTGACTTGTTGGACAGTTTGTTGCACTGAGCCGCCAGCATGGCCAGTGGCGTGCCTCGCAGTCCTGGATGTTCCTGAAAAAAAAACGACGATAAAACGACCCATTAACCGTGGTTCTCGAAACGACCCCAGAAAGCTACGACGGTGACTTCGCATTATTCCGACATTTAGAACATCTAATAACTATAACAATATTTTCGAGTTTTCACCTCCCAGCGCCATTGCCTTCCACAAATAAACTGTTTTCTTCCCTTTTTTTTTAAAAAAGACATCATTATTTTGATGCAAGACAGATTCGGTGCCAGAGAGTCGCCTGTACAAATTGCTAGATTATAATTTCCATTTTATTTTCATTTTGAAAAATGATCTTTCCTTTCTTTTTGTTCCATTGTCTGCGGATAATAATTCATTCATTTCGCAAAATCTATATCGTTCATGCCCCGGTAGCGAAATTCTCCCTTTATCAGAAGAAGTCAGGCAGTTGCATCGTCGGAAGTCTTTCCGCGTTGCTTCGGCCAGGCACACGAACGCGAAATTATCTGCGAGCCTTATTAGACGGAATTAAATTGCACGTTTCAGTTTCTTAACCTAAATAATATAATTTTCATTTTGGAGATTTGTCAAAGGCACAATTTTAAACTTTCGTTCATTATGTAAAACCTGCTTCTCTGAGGGCCTTGTGCAACTTGGTTTTATTTACAAAAACTTGACGCAAGTTGCTTAAATTTATAATTTGTTTGCGCATACAACTAACCCCAATTACCTGATTAAAGCAGATAATCTGCGAGGTAATTTTTCCATTCGTTTGAGAAAACAAATTTGAACCGCACGGGGAAACGAAGATCTCTTGCTCTGGAGCGGAGCTTGGAGGAAGGCAACCCCCGCAGTCCCCGGAGGGGGATCGTGAAATTGCCTAATTTACCTTCGAGGGCAACCCGGGAGCCGTCGCCGACTCTGCGTGCATCAGACAATGAAGAAGACGGTCTCGAAAGTGGCTACTTCGGTCCGGACTCGCGACAATGAATGAGTACAAAGCATGTCGCACTCGTGTATGACTGGTTCGAACCATTGTCTGGGAGCCTTCGAGAACAAAGGACCGAACTTCTTTCGCGCGATGAAAATAAGATGAAGCGAAAGTTCACCCGAATAGGTCAAATCCGTCATTTACCATTCGACGGTGGAGGAATTCAATTCCCTCGATCGGAGATCGGTTGCAAAACATTCATTCATTCATTCACTATCGATTGGGCGCGGGAAGGCGACGCCTATTCTCAAGCACTACCGGTGCGAAAAAAAACGCCGATGAAAATGCTCCGGCATTTGCCTCGGCTGCAGGAACGCCCGCAGCAGTAAAAAGGGAAAAACGATTCCCGTTCGCTGTGGCTTTTCAAATTAGCTTAAGGGATGCGCGGGAGTCTTTTTAGATCGTAAATCAACAACCCCCGGGTTGCCCGCAGGTCATCCCCGGGGTCGTTCTTTTGTTTTTTATTTATACATAATATATACGCGTATATTTTTTTTTTTTTTTTACTGTGCCTTCCGGGTGCCTGCCGTGAGGCGGGTTCGCCTTACTTTGGCCGAGCCCGACGGGGTGCCGCGGTCCGGCCAATAAGGCGAGGGGCTTCGCGCTTGACCCACTGCGGGACGGGCCCCCCCGACGGCTCGCGGTGTCAGCGAGTTAATCCCCCATTTATCACGAATAAATTGGCGTTTATTATCGTAATTTATATACGAAACTTATTCGGAAAAGGAAAAAATAAGTCTCGTTAAATGGTCAGTGCGCATAATTTATGTGAGAGTGCTCGAATTCGAAATACAATCCTAACGAAATTATTTTGTCAGCAATCATATCTCATTACATTATCCCAAGGATGCGGTTGTTCGAGTAAAATACGTGGAAAGGTCGAATTTTTTTTTCTTTTTCTTTTCTTTTTTTTTTTTTTTTCAAATATATTTTCGATAATGATTCGTCGTTTTGGGCGATTTTTCACCGCGCGGTGTTGCGCGATGCGATATATTTTCGGCGTAATTTTCGACCTGGTTAGGTTAGATTAAGTCGTCGGCATCACCCTTTCAATTGTCTGGCGCAGCCTCCTTCATCATCTCCGAACGATTATTCTTGTCTCCTCCGCGATTCCAATTTCCAATTAACCTTTAGCCTTATTCGTCACGGAATTCATTATGTTTACGCTTCGTTGCCCCGGCTTTTAACGGAGCGCGGCCTCCGCGCAAACGGCCTCCTTCCGGTATGGGGGGCCCCGGTGAAAATCCCGATCCAGCGCCGCCATCGGAAAGCCCGCCATTTTCTCGCGAAAGGGAAACCGACTTGGGAATGGAAAGAGAGAGAGAGAGAGAGAGAGAAAAAATAAAATAAAATAAAATTTCTTTCGTCAAAGCATTAAATTTGTAATCAAGCTAAATGAGGTTCTCTGGAAGCGACCTTGAGTTTTAATTAAACTCGGACGGTTTCATTATTAAGAAACAGCCTAACTTGGATTATGGCCGGTTTCTTTTTATGCATCTTCCGTCATTGTCTAACTCAGCGACGGGCGATTCCCCCCGCCCCGTGTCCGTCTCTCTCTCTCTCGCTCCTTCCGAAAAAAAAAAATTTCAAAATGGCGAAAGTCGTGTTTATCCCCGTACGCGTGACACGTTGATTTGTTTTTCCTTTTTTTTTTTTTTCGGGGCCCGAAAGAAAAAAATAATAATAATAATAATAATAATTTTTTTTTTCTCCTGTTTTTGTTTTTAATGATCTGTAAGACAAGTTGCCGGGGTTATTTGCAGAAAAGGTCAAAAGCATGCCGAACCCATTTTCAAAAAACGCAGATTTAAGAAATATGACTCCGCTAAATTATTGGGTTTTTAAAAGGAAAAAAACTTCGGGGCGGAGCGTAAGAAGAGCGCCCGAGAGGAGCGTCGCAGTCGGGAGAAACGCCTCATCTTACGTTTCGCCTCACCGTTCTGTTTGTTAGGTTGGCATTTCATTATTTCTGTGTTAATGTTTAGCGCCAGGTATAACCTTTTTTTTTTTTTTTCTCTCTTTTTCCCCCTCGATTTCGGCGAAAGTCAAAAAGCCATTTTCTTTTTTTTTTTTTTTTTTTTTTGCCTTTGTGTTCCGCAACTTTGACGATTTTTCTAATTATTAAGGGCGTTCGGTTGATCCGAGCGATCATCACCCGGTCTGGGGAGGTTTTTGATGCAGTGGCAAAACCCATTAGAAAACGTTGGCTCGCTCTTTTACGTGTCCCTTTTTTTCTCTCTCGTTCGCCCCCGTTTCATCCTTGGAAGAACGCGACGCGCCGTGCTTCGCTTGCGACTCTCGCGCTTTATTCGAGAGGATTTGGGGGAGCTTCGCCCAAAGGGAACTCATTCTCTATGAATCTTAGCAGCCGACGGCCAGTGGCTTTCCGTCCCGCCCACTACTTAAGAACTTCTGCCTTTCAAAACGTATTTCGGGATGATTCATAGGCCCAATGTATATATATATATATATTTCCTTTCGAAATAGAGGGAGATGTTTCGAAGCTTTCGGAAAGATCCCCGGGAAGGTATTTGAGCGGAGCCTCCGCTTTCCAGTCGGGGAATAGAAGGCGGTGGAAGTTAATCTCTCCCATGCAGTAAGGGGTGAAAAAAAAGGATCGGAACTCTTGGGAGCGGGAAGGCGGGCGGAGGGAGAAAGAGCAAATATCGAACGTTTGAAACGAACGCGGATTTTTTTTTTTTTTCCTTTTACGACGTCCGGCGTCGACAATAGACGACAACGACGACGACGCTGAAACGCCCACTTTTTTGATTGGTGGGTTAAGGTTATGGCGGGACAGGAAGGGGAGAGAAAAAAAAGCCTTTTTTTTTTTTTTCTTTCTTCCTCCTCCGCTTCTGCTTCCTTTTCGGCTCTGACGGCGTGCGGGAGTGCAATGCGACGTTTCCCCCGGCGCAAGCATCGCCCGCGCTTGCGGGACCAGGTTCGGTAATCGGAAAGCGGTTCGCCACAAATCCAAATGCATCGTTCGGCTGTTGTTCTGTTCCCCGGATTAAGAGAGGCGCTAGGGCCTTCCAAATTTTTTTTTTTTTTTCTCCGTTCTTCCATAATCTCTGGTCAGTTCCCCTCGGTCGGAGGCGCCAAAGATTGTAAACCGACGCTCTGCATGGCGGCTAACCTTTTCCCCTATTAATATTCACCTCGTGTGAGGTTGTTTCAAAACCCCGTGCGCAGAGTGCAATCCGACGATGTATATTTATATTAATATATCAAATTTCCCTTTAACGCGTGGGAATTTGCGGTCGATTTCGTTATAACCGAGTTGGATTTTCGATTTTTTATTTTATTTTATTTTATTTTATTTTTTTTTTATTTTTTTTTACGCGTCGGAAACGGGAACAGTTGCTTGGAAAAAAAAAAATAATTTACATAAAATTAACTAGTTCCTGTCCTTAATAAATCATAAAATAGTTATAATTTACCGTTCTTTTTCTTCAAATCCCGTACCTTTTTTGAATAGCCCCCATTGTTGGATAGAAAATAAAAACGAGCAGACGCTTTTCAATTCACATTCACCGTAGATTTCATTTGAAGAAGTAATTGGGAGAAAGGTTTTCAGGTATTATACACCCGGGCATTATGCTTCGGATAATTGGGTGTATTTTTAGCAGCCGAGGCGACATGTGCGCTTTTTGAAACGGCCCCAACGATGCACATGATGGGAAGAACCAAAAAACACTTTCGGATAATTAAAAGCATTTCCTTTTCACCGACGGAAGTGAGAGAATTTTTTTATTTTCTCTCTCTCTCTCTCTTTTTTTTTTTTTTTAACGTGGCAGTAGCATGGGATTCGCCTCAAAAGGTTACCACCTCGTCCCGGGTACCTGCGACGAATGAAGCAATCGACGATGACACATTCAGTCATTATAAATGGCGTAATCAAATACTTGACTTGCAATTAAGCTCACGCACTCGGTATATAATTATCATACTGAAAATTTAGCGGTTGATAATGTTGCACACAAAAGCGGTCAAGAATGCAGGCAAGAGGAGCGTCGAGTCTCACGTTCGGTACCGGTCTATTATAATAAGGGAAATTTCATAGTGCATCAAAAGCAAAATTCGCTTTCAATGGAAATAATAGAATGCCGATTCTTTTCCATTAGGAATGGAAGAAGGAGGTGCCCGATGTTGACAGTGTGGAGTTAATTAACTCCCGAGTGCGATATGGATTTGAATACCCGATGGATGCGACACCCGGAGATGTCCTTTTAGCCGACCCGACCAAATCATCGCGGAAAATTGCCCTGCGAGGAAAGCATACCCTGTCGAACGTGCAACAAAACCCCCCCCCCCCCATTCCGGAACCGAAAAAATCAGGTATGTTTTTTTGTATAAAATTAGGTTAAATTTCTTCACGTGCATTGCATTAACTGTCATATTCAAATAACCTATAATTTTTGTTTCATAATTTTGCAAGGCTTATCCTTTTATGGGCGACAAAATTTGGGTGTAAAATGCGAAACTGTAACTGTCATTTCGGGTGTGTGTGTGTGTGTGTGCGTGTGTGTGTGTGTGTGACATCTAACCTACCTGAACAATATTCAAATAGCGAAATTATACGGGGAGGGAAAGGGAGGTAAAATAAAGTGCTCAACATAAGGCTGATGAACCCTCATTAGTTTAATTATCTAACCCATATATTGCATTTAAAAACCCTTATATGCGATAAGAATATTCTCGTGCGGCATACACGAAATAAATTGAACCTGCTAGAAAAAAAAAAGCGGGAATTGCTAATGTAATCCCTCGGCGCACAAAGGAAAGGCAAACAGCCCCCATGGGTGGAAAATAACCTACGCATAATGCGCAAATTAACAATCTCTGCTTGACGTTGACGGAGGGAAGGAAAAAAAAAAAAAAAAATACACCGTAAAAGGAAACACGCGAATCGGCGCCCGAACAATGGACCTTTCGCAGTTTGCCGTCCCCAAAGGAATCCGTGAATGGAGCAGTGCGGAACGTTGAGGAAGCCGGCACAGAAAAACCTTCTTCCGGCGTATTAAAATGAATAAGTGTCGAGGTTGAAAGGGCGACAGCTGCGGTAGGTGGGGCAGGAGCCGAAGTCGGGGTCGAAATCGATTCGGGGTCAGAGGTGACACACTCGGGGGCCGCAGTTATTCATGCACAGGGGGTGACAAATAACCTCCAAATGCGGGAAATTACGACGGCAGCGAAATGGGTTAATCCCCGCTCCGTCAACGGAAAGCGGACGTCCCGGAACTCGTCCAACAGACGTACCCGGGACTTCTTAGCGCGCGACGTCGATTACCATCCCCCGACATCTCTTTCTTCCGGTTCCGTCAGGCATCGGCCAATTGAAGCCGTCGGCAAGACGCCTCGCGGCACTTCGTTTAACGCGACGCATTACGTTGCGAAACTTTGCGAAAGACGGACGCCGGAACGCCTCAAACCGATCGGAACCTAAATGAACCTTCGGATTGTTTACCGACAGATTTAATCGGAAAAGGCATCCGGGGTGTAATCTTCGGGCATTAAGGGCGGTGGCAGCGTCATTCACCCGTAAGAGGAATTACAAAGAAATCTCATTTGGCGAGGCGAAAGCAGATTTCAATTTATCATCCCCCAATTGAGGGAAAAAGGAGGCAAAAATCGCAAAAAAAAAAAAAACCTTCCCAAAGGGCCCCGATGATTTTTATTTAAAAAATTATGGTCGGTCCGTTATTAAGGCTAATCGTTTTCGAGGCCCGGGCATATTCCTCCCCCGTCGGAATTTGTTTTCGGTGCCATAATATTCATTACGTTATTGAAAAATGGCGATTTCCTCCCGCGAACACGGAAAGTTTCCATTTATAACCCTCGTCCGAGAAGGGCAGCGTCTAAAATTTCACGTTTTTCGCAGTAGGATTGCAAACGGGAAAATCGGTAAATGGCGTCCACTCCGACGTCCTGCGACCGCGAGGGTGCCCTCCCCGGCACGCCGGTGACCGCAGGAAGATTTTCCGCGGTTCCCCGAGGAATTTTCGGGTTTTGAGCGGAAAATTTTCTCCCCTCCCTCCGCCCGCCCGCTCCGCCTCCCCATTAATCCGTGCCGAATATGCAAATATGCCCTAATCCATCACGTCGCTAATGTCCAGCAACAGCAAACCC
>JAOWBB010012038.1:0-66211 GCA_028565995.1 Ricinus marginatus
GGGCGCTCAGGGGAGGGGCAGCGGGGGGGGGGGGCGTAAAAGGGAAATCTGTATATGGAAAAATAAATCAAATTTTTTTTTTTTTCATCCTGCTGTGAAAAGACGTAGAAAATGAAAAAGAATCCAAATTGTATCACCGCAAATTGAACGGCGAACCGGGGATGGAACTCCGGGGATTGGGCGGTGGAACGCTCGGGCACTTGGGAAAGCCGCGAGAATGCGGTCACGCAATGAAAATCATCTAAAACCAAATAAATGAAGCAGAGTAAAACAACCTAAGGAGCACCGTGGAAAAAGAAAGATCCGAAAAATCCTTGGATTTCCATCCCAAACATCGGACTGAATCCTGATTTTCATCCGCTGGAAGATGACGAGCGGCAAATGGAGAATCTCAAAAACGTTTAAAAGCGAAAATATTTTCTTTAAAAAATCTTCGCTTTGTCCCTCACTCCATGGAATAAGGCTTAGATAAAATCTGCCGTGATAAATTAATGAAATTCATTATTAACGCATTGTTCCAGGCAGATGATGTCTTCCCGAAGCACTCCTCTTTCTGGACCGAAAACGCTTAATATTCCTCATTTAGACATCGATGAAACCTCGGCGCCTTTTACGGCAACATAAAAATCAGCGATTTATTGCGCGGAGACGCCAACGGAAACAGCTTTGAAAGGCTTTATTAAATGTTGTTCTTGCACGGAATTAGATGGACTAATAAATTTAGACTTAATTGAAATAAAACGCAGTTTCTGACATTGCCAGAAATTTGAGTTGCCCCAAAATATCACTTTCCACGTGCAAAACTTTGTGCCTTACATATAATATATGCTAATAAGATTAACCTTTTGCTTGCGTAGGAAATAATTGCCATTTTACGGCGTTTCCTATATGAAATTTTTTAAAGAAGAAAAAAAAAAAGTCTTTTATTTTATTATTATTCTGGAACGAAAATTCCTTTTTTTTTTCAGCTTTCGATGAGCACCGAAAGCTGAATCAACACTTTAATTAAACGCGACGTCTCTCTGATAAAAGATCGCATCTCCGTCTTCACTGCTGAAGATTTTCCTCGCGAAGACTTGTGCAGGAAAAGTTTCCCCATTCCGTTTTGGTACAGAGATCGAGCAATCTTCCAACATCTTAATTAAATCAATTCTTCGCATACGATTTCTGCAGCGAAGGAGATACTTTTGCATAAATTTAAAAAAAGGAAAAAAGCGAATATGAATTAGATATTATTTTTACTTCGTTTTTTTTTTTTTTTAACTGAAAAGAAACGAACATTGAAACATCTTAACGAATTCCCGTTACGTATCTCATCTTTTGAGACGGAATTAATATCTCCCTGCACTCTTTCCTCCGCAAATAGACTCATGAATATTTTGAAATTTTTTCATAAATTATTTTCGTCTCTCCGGTTCCTGCCGCTCCATTATGATGGTTCCGATAAGCGGAGATATCTTTTACCTTCTCCCGGATTTCCAGGCGGCGTCAGAGGAAAATCAATTAGTTCCCGAATGAGTATTATGAATTTTCTCAGGGTTCCTTGGCGAGTTCGAGCCTTTTCCATTTTTCCGATGCCAAAAAATCGGCTTCTCCCAAAATCGAATAAAAATGGGAAACTTTGGTTCGTCGAGGATTTATTTTGATGTAAAAAAATCTACTGCACTCCGGCCAAGGAAAAGCGCCGAATTAACGGCAAATGCAGCGGGTTCATCCCGGGCAGGAGGACCTCAGGGAGAAGGAAACAAGGCGAAGGAGAGGACTCGTCACTCGCTTGATAATAGCGAACGGGCAGGCAAGGGGCATCAGAACGTTGAGAGTCTCGGGCGATGAACTCCGAACGAGCGAACCGCACGTTCGAAAAAAGTCTGATCTTCAACGCGTGCCGCACAATATTTTCCCATTACTTAAATCAATGCAAATTGTGACGGCTTGAGAAACGTCCGTTTTTTAACATATAAAACGCTTAATTCCGATTGATTGCCGCAATATCTGATGCAAATGAACTTCATTAAATTAACATTTTTCTTTTTCTGTCCCGGAAACCACATTCGGGGTTGCAAATAATCACCCCGCGACTATTTACAACAATTTCCCTCAATTATTTCTGCGCCGCACTCTCATGAGCGAAGTGAAATGGTCTTAGCTTCAGAAGTTGATTTTTCCCGTTCGGGGATTGAGGTCGTTGTGGAAGAGCCAACCAATTGGACGGCGGACTGCAGAGCGATTAATGCAGCAGGGCTGTTCGGGGATCCGATCCGAGTTGGCAGATCAAAAATCATAGTGATCGGTGATATAAAAGGCAGATTTCCAAAAAACGAAACGGAGGAAACACGAAATGAAACGAAAGCAGGAGATACGGAATTATGTAAAAGATATTCAAAGTTTGTCATAAGGTTACGGTGCAAAGCAGATCCGAGCAACTGGGCTTGAATAAGATTTGGTGGAAGAGTGAAGTATAATGAGATTTACTACGGTATAACCTAATATAAATCTCTTTTTCTACTCTGCCTTTTGTATTTACAGTTGAAAAAGACAAAAATAATAAGATTCTTAAGCTTTTGCTCTGAATTCGTGTCGGCTGAACTTAATTATCTAAAAAAGTTACTGAATTTAAACTGGGTTTTCGAGAATGAAGCGTTCGCCAAAGTTCAATATATTCATCCCTGCAGGAGTCCAATTTGATCCTTCTCCCAAAATTCTCAGTTTTCTTTTTTGGTTTTTTTAACCGACAAAGACGTCTGGAAACCTGCGAGTTTTTCGGGTTAACCGAAATTCTGGAGTGGCATGCAAACGGATGGTAACAGGCGGAAAAGGGAAAAATTCCGCCCCGCCCGTGAACGTGGAATCCGCACGCGAAAAGGCGAATTGATTTTCGATCGGGTTGCCCTTTGGATAACAAACCGGAGGACGTTTAAATGACAAGTTCCATATCAATCACAGTCTTTAACTGCGAAAAAGAAAAGGCACTCGGTTTAAATATTCGGGCCCAGCGCCGAGGTACCCAGGTACGCTGTTCAGAGGATCACAGTTGTGCACCGGAGACAACCGGAAATTGTGTGAAATGCACGGACAACGTTCTCGCAAAAACGATATAATGGACGACTTTTGGGGGAAGCTTCCGCGTCTTCGGCGCACAATGGTCGCTCTTTTTCACCTTTGTATTTCTCTTCATTATTCGTGGACGTGACGCGATGAAAGACCCGTCGGAAATGCGGACGCCGGATTTCCGTTATTATTCTAAATTTATAAATTTTAAATAAATATGTAAATAATGTGTTGCTGATCGGGTCACATTTAAATCCGTTTATTTCGGTCAGAAGTGAATTTCAAACGAAAAGATTAAACATGCGAATCCGGGGCGTATTAAAACATTTCAAATAATTCGTTTTCTGTCACCTTGTGTACACATCGTTAACGAAATTGTTCTTGCCAGGATAACTTTGACCTTAAACAATCTAATAAGGCCTCTGTACAATATTCATACGGATTAAGTTTTACAAATTGTATGTTTATCTTGAACGTGGTTTGCATATATATTAAAAATGTAAACCGCGAATTAAGTTCATGCTCCTTTTACAAATAGATGTCAGATTTACATATTTCAGTGGAGCTAAGATATTAATACGGTCAATTTGTCTATCGTTTTGCAGATAACGGCCAAAAAGCATTTTCTTTAAATTTTTAGCGTTGATTTAAAAATACTTCGCTATAATTATATCGTATTATAATTGTTATAATGCGCTATAATTATATCGTACATTTTTAAGGATGTATTTACGTTTGAATGACAAACTTTATTGGTTAATTATATTCAGAATTATCAAACGAAATTATTTTTGCCTTTTTTTAAACATGAAAATCAACCTAATTCTGATCGCGCCTTTTTTTACAAAAACATATATACGAATCACAGTTTGCTAATTCTAAAGTTCTACTTATTATTCATACGATATCATGGGTGTAGTGTCTGAGAACCGTTCTGAAAGTTTTGCTTTTACAGAAAAGTTTTAAGGTGCTAGTTTTAAAATAATTTTGTAAATGCAACTTTAAATGAAATTCAAATTGATCGTTACGTTATATGTGCAAAAAATATTTCATATCACTTGCATAAATTATCTAATGATAGATTTTTTGAAATGTATATTAAATAATTTTTCTCGTCGGATAACAATTTTCTCGTTACTTTTACCACCGAATTGTTTTTGCAAAAGCAAATTATGAGCTAAGTTGTAAAAGAGAAATTATAATAAAAAATTCATCACTTTACAAGGCAACTCCCTTACGCCGATCTCTATCCCGAAATTGTGCTGTTGGCTCGTGGCAGACCTGGTTCTTATAAATGAAATTTCCAAGTCAAATTCGTCTCTTTTGCCGTGGCAGAAGTTTCTGAATCAACCGTACACCGACAACGACCTTCCAAGATGGCATTTTATTTCCCTTTCTTCCACCAGTTAAATTTTTCGCCGCTGAATTAACTTGATTTTACTTGGTGTGGCAATTCGGGGCCCCGAAACGAATCAAACTGAGTACCTTCAAATGTCGCGACAGCAATAGTTTCCACCCTTTCGCTGAGAATATCCCATCTGATGGCAAGTTGAAAAGATCTGCGTCCATTCAACCGTCCCCTTTGGCTTTAAACCTCCTCCGAAGACGTAATTAATTTAATCTTTTCGCTTTGTATAATAAATCCGGTTATGGTTTGGCCGACTAAAAATGCATCACGCCATCTCGGCTGGTCTCTTAATTATTTCCCGCGGTTGCAGATTTCGAGTTTTGAATTGCTGAATGCCGAAAGCCCCTAAAGGATATTTCCCTTCTCGGATCCTGCCTAGGAAAAATTCTTGTTAATCTTTGAGATTAAATCCCTTACAATATGAGAAAGTTTTTTTGAATTCGGATCGAGCTGAAAAATCCGATTGCCCAGACTGCAGCGAGAAAAAAAAGAAAAAAATTTACAGTGGTAAAACCATGGATTTTCATCAAGTTTCCTTATCCGAAGCCAACTTTTAACTCCACAACTCGTAAAAGCTTTCCCGAACCGAAATTATCTGACTGTTTCTCTCCATGTTTTTAATATCGTGATCTGCCTGTTCTGGGGAGTGTGCGTCGATCATGTTTTTCTCCGTTTCTTTTTTGATCCGGCAAATGGTGGAGAAGAAATCTGTTTCTTAACCACGAAATTATATTAATTTTCATATCGGCATAGACACCGCATAAAACACCGACTTGATTATCGATTTGACTGTTTCAGTTGTTCGACCAGGGCTCAAGTAATTTTCCTTTGAATTGTTACATCGCACCTAAACGCGTATGTGCGCATAACATTTTTGACTTATGACTTTGTACGGAATTATGTTTCCCGTACGGCGATTGGTGCATAAAAACAATTTTATTTTTCACATTGCAATAAACTTTTGAAGTTGCTCACATTGTACAAAGATCTGGATTGAACAAACAGTGGACCTAAAAAATTTTCTTTTCCGAATTGTTTTAAGAATTTCGTGAATTGTCTCATTTAAAGTAATCCACCATTACGAGGAAGGAACACCTTTACTTGTCTAATAAAACAATGAAATTATGGCCATAATTCAAGGGCCCTGATTGTTTATGAGATCTATAAATTTTAAAATGTGCCGGCTATTGATTTTCTCAAGACATATATAATAGCTGCAGGAGAAAGGCAACCAGTTTTCAGTTGTAAGAAATAAGGTTTATAATTCATTATTTAAATGATTTTAAATCGTACAAAGAAGTTCCAGTCCGGAGGTGTGAAATTTCATAATTTTGTTCCTGACGTAAAAGCCATTTTTTGGCCCGGCAAAGATCGCTTTAATAACTAACATCAAAGTCCATCGGTAAATTTTAACAGATTGGAAATATCACGTTCCTTAAAAATAATGGAACTATGTTCTATTCTAACTTACGTTTATGCATACATTTCTGAATATTTGCGTAACAAACTAGGTTTTCTTAACGGCAGACTTGAACCCGTAAGCACATCAAGATGTTACTCAATTACTTCTGATTTCAAACAGGTAGATTGAGAGCATTGTGTAAAATTCTCCGTGATGCAAGAGACCGACCGTCGACGTAAATTTTGCATTGATAGATTAGATGGTTGAACCCATACATTTTCCTGTATCTCCCGATATTGTAAATAATATATTTAAATTCCGAAGGAAGGAAGGAATCAGCGACTAATGGAAAACTAGCTGTTTATGGTTTATCATTAATTTTTCCGCAGATCTGGGGAATATATCATCTATATTATAAGCTTTCCTCCTTTCGAAATAAAAACAAAATTTTCATTATAAAATCGCATCCGAAACCGCCATTTTTATTATCTTTTCGATTTCGTTCCACGTTTCCCGGTGAACAAAGTTGGAAGAATCTCTATTTTCGTTTATTTTATTACCTTCTGGGCTAGGAATCGTAGGTTTCGGCATAAATAATGAATGCATCACATGATAACCGTGGATACATTTCGCATGTTTCGAAATCTCCCTTATTTTCAAATTTTTATTACTTCTTTAGGTGAAACTCATTTGATAAAGTTGAAGGAATTGACATGCGCAAATATATTCTTATTTTTTAAATTTCAAGCATGTTTCTATTTTCCTTGGCTAAAAACCTGCGATGTTGATTATCATACTGGAGATCGTAATGGTTCGGCAAGTTTGTAATCAAATTGACCTGTAAGGGCCAATTTACTGAAAGGGGGAACAAATCAAAAAGTTTTTAATACCAGGGAGAGAGAGTTCTGAAAGTTAATTTTTGTCTCGATTCAAAAATAATTAACCGAAAGATATAGATAAGTTTTGCTACCGAGGTCTTATTACTTTGAGATGTTGCTCAAGTCAAAATAATTCTTTCCTTATGTGTGACTTCACCCGAGGCCTTATGCAATTATCAATCATTTTCGGTAAAATCTCTACAATAAAAAATTTCATCTCTTAGTTTTTAACGGATACATCAAAGAATACATATATTTACCTCTTTACACTCTATCCCACGATATTTCCCAAATAATTTGGCGATTCCTCGTGCAGAGGCGGCGTTTAACCCTCTCAAGCTTTGTCTGGAAAACAAACTCTTGCTGCGTAAAAAATCCCTTTTCTGTCGGGATACATGTCGACATAAATTAGGAAAAAATTAAACCAGTTTCACCAGACAGACGAGTCTTCTAAATAAAGGGTTATTTATTTCTCAAGCACCATAAAAAACAGATTAATAAAATTAAAAGCTATTTCTGCCCCAGTCCATTTGCTGTATTCTAATTTTAGCTTAATATACGTTCATTTACCGATCGAAAATAATATTCATGCAGCAAAATCATTCATTTTGTTAAAGGTTGGCAGAGTTAAAAATTTAAATAGCTGGGAACTTTAATTAGGCCTTTAAAAAAATATAAATATATTTTATTACTTGAATATATTTAACCTAACACTGTGCAAAGGGGAACCGTTTAGTATTTTAAAGCTTTTCACCCTTAACGGCGTCAAGAAATGTTTTATTTATTTTGGCATCAGGATGTTCTGAAACATAGACATTACGTACTGCTACATATCACACGCATTCGGAAAATTTAATAAACCTTGTGTAATTTTAACACTGACAATCTTTTGGCCATAATAAGTGGATAACATTTAACTATAACATTAAATGAAAAGTTCGCGATAAAATTCTGCGAGGTTTTTTCAATTGGAGATTCTCGAATTCTTTTGGATTTTGTTAACACATAATTAAATTTTAAAATGTTAATAGATTTAAATTCTTTTCATTATATCAAATATATATCTCGTAGAAATAAAATGAAGCAGGTGACATTTATATTTTGTACAATTTTTAGGTTTTCAGCAGACGCGGTGGAGATGGCGCCGAAACTTATTGCCCAGCGCGAAACTGCCGGCATTGACAAAGCGGATCACTAATCAGAGAATTCCGGGATAGATGCGAGGTACGAAGGAGAAGGTGCGGGTTGTAGAATCTGAAAAGGAAAAGGTTTTAGAATCCGAAATTGAACGAAAAAGAGAAAACACAACTACTGATCTTCATTTTGCTATAAATATGCAGATTAGCAGGTTAGCAGTCAAATGAAATTAATAGAGTGTTGGAATCCGGGAATGCTGCCCCCCAGGATTCTCGATCGGGAAAGCAAACTGCTGGCTGTGCATTTACGGTTTCGAAGTGGGGGGATCCGGGTCAAAATGAGGCGAATGCCTTTAGGTCAGGTTTGAAAGTTTTATTATCTCGATGGAACTTGCAGGGCGGGGAGAAGAAAAGCGAGACTGTCTTTTGCGAAGGTTTTCCCTATGCGGAGGACAGGTATCTTCGCGGCAGGGTGCAGCGCCTTGGCAAGATCAGATCTGACGTTTTAAGGCGAAAATCGAGCTCGTGCTAACCCAACTGCAGCGGGTGGTCGTGCGGGTTTTGCTGCATCGGCAGAAGATGCCATAAAATGTCGGGGAACGCTGAGAGGATCAGTTGAACCCTCAGACAGTTTTGGAATATGGGAAATTTCGCATTACAGCGGAGACGATATGGATGTATCTCCTAAGTCTTCGAAATATTTGTCCGGGATTCTTGGCAATATCGAAATAAGAGTCGAATGGCAAGGTTGGGACATTTTTGTTTTCCATTTCGAAGGCTTTGGGAGAATAGTAAAACGCCTTTGATTGCGAGAAGTACTACGGGTTCCTGAAAAGAGAAAAGCGGTGCGTGATATTTTTTTTTCAGGTCGGCATTTGGGTTATGGTAGTTTAGTTGGTTAATAGACGACAATTGCTTTTAAAGAAAGCAATTTTAGTAAATATTTGGAAATAATTCTGAGTTATTATTAAAATTTTATCTAAATTATATTAATATCACACATAAAATAAGATTTATATTTTAAAAATATACAATATACGTGTACATGTTATTGAGAAAACGTCTTTTGTAAATGAACGGAACTCTTCATAACATAAAACAGGAAAGTTTTTTTACTTCAAAGACGAAGAGAGATTAATATTTTTTTATTCTAATTTCAAAATCTGATTTATATGTTCCTTCCCTGATTTAATTCCAGTTATATGAATCAAGAATACAAAAAAGTTTTAGGGAGAATAAAATTTATTTTATTAAAAAAGCTACACTTCTTGCGAGTTCATTATCTGCAGGTTGCCTAACGAATTGAAAAATCTTTTGAAGTGGCAAATCAACTTAGATATAAAAATTTACATTACAAGATGGATTTTAAGTAAAAATTTTATAAATCGATACAAGTTACAATTCAAAAAAGGAATTGATTTTTCCAGTAAAAATGGATTGATAATAAAATTCGTAATTGTACCGAATACAAATCCAACAATAGCATTTTAATAATTTTACAAATAAATGTTTGTTAAAATTATATGTCGCAATCACGAATAACGTATGTCATTATTAAATATTTTATTCAGTAATGCAGCTTGAATTTTAAATTTCTAATATACACGTTATTTTTAAAGCTTTGTTCTATGTAGTCCGATTCAAAAATTGACGAATTTTCACAATAAAAACATTATATTCACAGCTGTTATTTCATTATTTTAGTATTCACATCAAGTTTTTACGCTGCAGATTGATCACGTTGGTCATGAACTGAAATTTATGAAGTTAACTGCATCGCAACAAGATAATCATGCTCGTCTCCGGCTGCCTTACGCATCCAAACATTTGGGTGCATAGAAACAAAGACATTTTCCTTAAAACCGATTGATTGTATAAAAATTTTCCCTTATGCTTCGTGTTAAAACCGAGGCTCAGTTTTTTTAATCAAAATGTTTTAGTTTCTACCGAAAGACTGCCGCGACAAACGGACGCGAGCCACCTCTCGCCGGTGGGAGGCTTCTCCATTAACATCGGAGACAGTGCGATATTATTTTCGGAACAGAAAGAAAGGAAGGAGAAAAAGCGCGGCAGCAACCAAATATTAATAGAAGCGAAAGAAGTTCAGGAATGAAAAATCCGCTCTTGTCGGCCAGAGAAATGTTTGCCAAAATGAAATAGGCCTATTCAAACTTTGGGCAAAAAACTCATTTCCTTTTTCTTATGGCATGAATTTTCTGAATTCAAAAGCAGAAGATTCCCTTTCATCCCCCCCCCCGCAGCCCCCTTCATTTTTTTAAAATAAGGCAAAGAAAAACCGGGCAACTCGCTGAAATTCCCGGGAGCATTTTACTCCAACTTAGTGAGAAGTCAAATTTTGAATGAAAAAAAAGAGCTGTTCAAACTCGAAACATCCAGAAAAGGGAAAACCTCGGCATTGGATTATTTACATAAGGGAGCGGCGGACGGCCATTTTCGTGATGTCTCCAGCTTGGTCGAAATCCGGAAAAAGACGCGGAGTCAGCAATTGCCCCGGGGGTCCCCGATGCACCCGACGCGTCTTTCCTCACTTATGGTGCCGGCGGCGCGCACTTCGAAAGGCTTTGTGCGTCGAAACCGGCGCGAAATCTGCGCTCGGCGCACCTTCAGGCTGACGGCGGTTTTGCGACAGACTTTTTCTAAGAGCTTTTCCGGGACGCTCCGCCGCCGACATTCGCGTTTATCGTGTTCCCTCATTAAATATTATTAATTTCGGGAAGGAGACTCGACGTTCGCTGGAGCGTCGTCGCGAACGGAAGCCAAGATTACCCCAATCAACGCGTCCGCGCGCAGGTGAACCCGTTCCCGAAAACCTACCCCCCGGGGAACCCATCCCGATCTGCTTGGTTAAAACAGATCGTGTATTCCTTTTCTGACGGGGGGGAGAAAAATTTATAACATTAAAATTGCCATAAAATTTTCCACCCCGATAATTGTGAGGGGATTTAGGATCTTGGCGTCGCGCAACTGGAGACAACTTCGGTAATGAAGTGAATGTGAAGCTGGATTCCTGCATTTTGTCCAGGTCCGCATCGTTTAAAATTGGAGAACAATAAAAAATAAATAAATAAGGAAATAATTCCGTCGTACGGCGTGAGGGCTCTAATTGATAAGAACCGAGGGAGATTTCGGCTCCGGCGAGCACTCCCGAATGTTGCGGACAGCTAAGTCTGAATAATAAATGGGCATTAACCGTGGCAGCAGCAAAGACGGGATGGCAGCGTGTGAATGGTGCAGGGCAGCGTTATTAATTAACGCGGACATTGTACATGATTGGGATTGATGATGGCAAAGGAGCAAGCGAAATTCCCAGTGCCGGTTGCCATTGGTGCAGAATAAAGATGATTTACGAGCGAAAGAAATAAGAGAAAATGTTTCGCCCTTTTTCTTTGTTGCTAATAATTCTTCAGATCGCGCAGCTAAAAGCAAATAAAAAATAAAAAAAAAAAAATAAAAAGAGAGGAAAAAGTATTTATTCGGCGACAAAAACAATATTCTGCAACGGTTCCCGCCCAGGTTCGGAAAGCCAGGACGGAGAATTAAAGGCAATTGAAAATGAAGAAATTTTAACGTTTCATAAAAATTTAAAAATCAAAGTTTCACATTGAAATTACAACAAGTTAACGTACACCACGAATAAGCCACGCATGCCCGTGGAAATACATTTTCCTCCCTTTTTATTCAATTTTCGACAAATATCTCCTTCGCCTTTTACTTTTTACATATTCGAATGATTTTCTTTTTCTGGGTTTTCCTGCTTTTTACCTCTAACCAATCGAATCCCTTTATGTAGATGTTACACGAACTCTGTCGAACTCTGACTCCCATTACCAACATCGACACTCAGCAAATAAGTTGCAGGTTTGGAAAAATTTAAGAAGGAAAAAAAAATGCGTTTGGGACAAATTACTATTTTCTAAAAAAAAGACAATTCTACGTGTTTTAAAGCATAAAAAAAAAAAAAAGAAAAAACAGCTTTGAATATGAAATGCAATTCATCCAGACGGTATCCTCGAGCTTTATAAAAATAAATTTACCCATTTGCGAAAATATTCCTCAAATCGCACCGCAAAAATAATATTCACATCTTGCTTTTAGTTACCGACCCCTAATTTATATTTTTATTTTATTTGAAAATGCGAAAAAATCTTTTCGGTTTAATCTTACAGTTTTTGCATTGTAATTATTTATGAGTTCGTGAGAAAAACTCTCGCTTTTCCCGGTGGGAAAATCAAATGTTGAAACGGCATCGCAAATTTGTATTATCACTTACTCGTAATGGTAGAATTTAATTTCTTCACTCCCTTAACCACATATGTGGACAGTTTATTATCCCATGCAGACAGTTATTTGCTTTACTTTCGTCGGTTCCCATGAATAAAATAAATTTAATTCCGGGATGGAAGAAATCAAACAATAATATAATTCACATTAAAAACTCCTTTCCGAAAATGTTAAATCAAAATTATGATAACTGACGAATAATAAAATAAATGCTACGGGCGCGTATAAAATAATTATAATAATGGTTAAGAATAAGTTATTTATGCGTTCTTTAAAATGTTTCCTTAAAAAACCTCAGGCAAAAGTTTAATTGCGAATTTTTTTTTTTTCTTCCCAATACCTTAAATATATGTTTTCCTTGTTCTCTCTCCGATTTCTCTTCTCGAGGAGAAAATCCCCGCAATAATCGCGTCAGAAAATTGAGAAAGCGTATTGCTGTTGTTTCTTTACATTCCTAAATTCCCTTTTAAAAAAATTTCATACTTCCCGTTAAAAATTTTCCATTTTACGATAAAACGAAGCTAAACCTCGATACGACGTTTTCAATTTAGATTAAGCAACGAGTAACACGCTGGAATTATAGATCCTTTTTAAAGATTATTCGAAGTTTGCATTTTGTTTGAAAAGAAATTGTAGAATCTGCGGAGGTTTTAAACTCCTCGGCTGAATTTCCATTTCAATCAAAATTGGTTTTCCCTCAACTTAAAAAGTAAATTAATTTAATAAAAGCGAAACATGCATTTATGAGTTGTTCGCGACAAATGTCTTATGCAATCGCTTAACAGTAAAAGTTCGGTTTATAATCCCGGTTGATCGTTTTTTGCTCTGCTCGATGGCATTAACCGGGACGGGTATCAGCGATTTACCAGCGTACATTGAATATAGATCGGAAAATTTAATTTGAAGTTTAAAAAAAAATATTTTTAAAACTGATTTGACAAGTTCGGTAATAAAAGCAATGTGTCAAGGAATCAAGAAATGCATTAGCAGGAAATTAATGAAATTTAATTAACTTAGCACGAGGCAAGGGGATAATTAAAAATACATTTATAACCTAACCAAACGGATTGATGAGTTAGGAATTAGGGCGCCTCTGCTAGCGGCACTTCGCGGGCAGAAATCAATGTTTTTTAAGGTTGTGACAAATCGATCGTTATGCCGAAATTGAGCCGCGAAACCTGAGAATTTTCTTTGAAAATGATCTGAAATGTAAAAGGCATTTTTTAGTTTTGTCAAAAATTTAAGCTCGCTAACCTAACCCGTTCCGGCACGGGCCAACGGGAATTTTGTGGCCAAATCACCGTTCACTCTTCAAATCGAGGGTCTCACCGGGTTGTTAAGTAAAGTGCGAACGATAAATTTTCTTTTGCCTTTTAGATTAGCGATTTTTTAGCTTTGAAAGTTCCCCGCTTTTAATTTCAGTGACCATGTATTGGGAAATTAATAAAAGGATTTCGAAATTAAAAATAAGATTTAATGCAATTTTTAGTAACCGCTGGAATCTGACTTATTACAGGATCCAAATGTCACTCATATGTGACACATACAACAAGTGAGGGATCGCTGTGCGAATGTGCACATTAAACGTACGTTTCTTTTATTTTAGTTTTAAAATAAAATAGGTAACATTAAATTAACTAACTAAAGACTTCATAGTGAAAAAAGTCGAAAAGGGTTATAAATGGATTGAAATTGCTTTTGATGTTTTTAAATTTGCGTTCGTTCGTTATTCATTATATATATATATATAAAGTTTGGTAATATATATATGTGCGTGTACGTGTACGTGTCCGCAAATGTATATTTAACTATCTTATACATTATTCATAACTTAAATTTTTCAAGTTGAATATTGCTGGAAAAGTTCTGACGAACTTTTTAATTCGGCTCTTAATACTACTCATATTTAAAGATAAAAAAAAAAGAAAGAACTTTTTAGGGTCCAAGGAAGCTTTTAAAACTTTATGCGCTGAAAAATGGGCTAAGAAAAATCTCTGGAAAAGATCTCTCAAGCACTTCATCCAGCATATACCACACACACGTAAAGTTTGATAATCAGAGTTTAATAGAGAGGAATAAAAATATTAGCTTCAAAAACAATTTTTTTTTTGTCAGCATTCTCTTAAACCAAACCCTTTTTTATTGACATCCTTAAAAGTGAAACATAAAAACGGAATATTGTACTGAGCTTTTCGGTAAAATGTAAAGAAGTAAAGATAAAGTAAAAAGCTTTCTATATAAAAACATTACTAGATGCTCGCATTATTCTTTCCTGCCTAGCATCATACTTTATTCCTAAACATTTTCATTTTTTCTTTCTCTCCGCCGTCTTTGCAGAACAAAATATTAGAAAGCTTGAGGTAACACAAAAAAAAAAAAAATCTGCGTTCAGCAACATTAAGAAATAATGTTGATCAGGATGATCAAAAAATGTTCAGTGCTAAGAAGAACACAATTATGTTTTGAACTCCGAACCAGGCATTTAAAGATATTTATTAATAATAATATTTGCCATATTAAGAGATTATAAATAATAGCATATTTTTATAAATAAATTGAAGCTGTTGTTAACGCGGGAGATATTTACACGGTTTCCATTATTTTTTTTCTTACAAGGTATTAAATCCTCCTTAGTGAACATAGGAGTGGATGTTTTTCGTTTTAATTCAACATCAATCAATAATTTCAGTCCCCGAATTTTAATTTTGGTTTATTTATCGTTTACATGGATGGGGGAAGATTCCCTTTTCATTCTTGGAGCTCATCAAACGGCTACTTCAACAGTAAATTTCTCGGTTACGGTCGCAGCCCTTCCCTGTTGGGAGCGGCGACACCGCTGCAGTTCCTCCGGCATCCATTCCGATGGCGAAGAAAGCGAGACAGAAACCAAAATGTGATTCAGTCCTCGATAGTCAGTTCTTGTCGGAGGGCAAAAAAAAAAAAAAAATAATGATGGAAAATGACAGATTTTCCGAGACGGAAAATCATGCTGTCAGTCAATATCGTGAATTAAGGAAGGAAAAATTTATAAATTTAATTTTCCGGGGGAGCAAATTTGTCAACACTTAAACAATCCAGCGGTAAATAAAAGCAAAAATTAATCTTTTCCCATCGGAATTGATGTCGAACGAGATTTACTTCCGGAAAATTCCATCGCGTTTTTTTTTAACCTACCAAATCGGGATTAAACCAAACGCGTTTCTGTCAAGATCAGTTTCGGAAAAGCCCGAAATGTGAGTTTCCGATACGCAAAACGGTCGCATGATAAGAAATAAAAGAAAATTTGTTACTCGCGTGAGACCATTTAACTCATACCAAGTGGAAACTTCGTTATCCACCCGAGTGCATCGTAACCACGTTTTTAAGGGTTCGAGCCTTTCGCTACCTGCTTGGCCCCCGCAGCCTTCAAATATTTCGAAAAGGCTCTTCGACCGCTTAGCTCCGGCCTTTGGGTCGCTTCACCACCTTCGGGGAAACTGCAAAGCGCCAAAGCCTTTGTTTGGGGCGCCAAGTACGTGATGTAGCACTTTCAGATAGCGATATTTATTACTGCACCGCTGCCGCCACGCTCCGTGCCGTTGCCTGGCTCATCGGAGACAGGACGGAGCATCCCTTCGAATGCGAGGTACGCGAAAAATTCAGAATCGTGAGAAACGAATTTAAAAAAAAAAAAATGATGTGAAAGGAAGAAAAGAGTGGAAATGCAATTTCGAAGAGGCAAGAAAGGAAAGTTATCTTCAAGACAAACGACAGGAACTTCGGCAAATCCCAAAAATACGATTAATCTACTTTAAAGAAATCCAAACTTAGTCGACCTTTAAATTGGTCAGGGGGGTTGCAGAACTTATTGAGTGTTCCTGCAGTCATTAAGGGATGTTTCCGCTTTCCTCAGCCGGTCGGACGCGAACTTCCTTTCATCTCCGCCCAACTGCGAGCAAGGATCACCTTCCTCATCCCGCGTCTGGTTTTTGCCCCAGGGTTCATGTCCGTGCAGTTGCTTTCCTTTTTTCCTCATGCTCCGAAACTCTAATTCAAGTTAATCATTAAACATGGCCAGGGATTTGAATAAAATTTGTTTGCACTGTTTACATAATCATCAGCATCTCCTTGCAAAAAGAATAAAAAAAAAAAAAATCTTTTTATTGTTCTTTGCTTTCTTTTATTCCCCACATCCCCGTCTTCTGCAGTGGTAGAACATTCCTCTCTCTCGGTTTTATTATTTCCCCGCGGATTATCCAATTCCGAAGTCAATATTTCATTTTCTCTTCAATTAATCTCTTTCATGCAGACGGAGACGAAAATACATTTAAATTATGCAACTGTTTCCAGTAACTTATATTTAGGAATTCAGCCCTTGTTATAAGAAACTTTCATCCCCTTTCAAGGGGTCATTATATGATTTTGTCTTTCTTCACGTACGAAACTGGGAAATTTAATTCTTGCACCGAGCCATCATATCTCCATTGTCTTATTAATGGATTCGCATAGCACCCACTCAGATTGATGTCAGTTACTCTAAAGTCAAAAAAAAAAAAATCCATTTCAGTGAAAACACAATTATTTTTATAGACCCACTTAAACTGACATACATTGCTACCAGTAAAACTTGTTTTACATATTTACAATAGAAATATATATTTTATAATAATGATTTTTTAATGTTTAAAATAAACGGCAAACAGATGATATCAGTTTCTTACGTCTTAATTGGATTTACAAAATTCATTAGCACTCTTTTAAATCAACTTGATGATGAGTAAATTTTTTCTCTTAATTCAGATTTTACATCTTTAGCATTCCGAAATGTAATTAACAAATTACAATTTGTGATCAGAAACATAATTTTCGATTTACTTTTAAACTTCAAAAATTACATATTTTGTCGTTGGACCAAAAACCGAAAAGATTCACATCCGATTTGTTTCAATATATTTTTTGCTGCGCAGGTCACACATACGTTCACCCGCTTGCATTTTTAAACAAAACAAAAGCTTCTGACACGTTCGATCGCGAGCTGCATCAGAGGAACCCTAAAAGTTAAATTTACAAATTTCATTTTGATCATTTCTTTTCTGTAATTATGGATATTTGCTAACTTGACGAATTTGCGGTGGGAAACCTCAGCCGGAAAAACCAGAATTTCCGCATCTGGATTGAAGATGCAAAAGCAAACAAAAATAATCGATCTCTTCTCTCCGGCATAAATTTCCCGACGGTAATGAAAAATGACGAACACGCATAAGAACGCGGCAGCAAAAACGTCGTTAGATTAACAGAAATTGTTTGAGTGTTTTGATGTATTTCGAGCTCCGCGGGCATAATTTCAGAAATTAACGTAAGAGGAAAGAAACTTTTAGTTCCTGTCCATCTGTCGAGTTCCACTTCTGCTTGTTATGCTAATGCTTCTTCCTCCTCCCGTAATTGTTTAAATAAATGCAGTACATGGCCTGTACTTTTTCCTCGGCACCGCTTTTCCGGGGTCAAACATTTCCGCGTGGCACTGCTCCTCTGCGCCGGGAAACAGATCACGTCCCCGCTCGGGAAAAAAAACCGATTTGTCAATTTTCCGCGGCACGACATTCAATCCAAATTTTTCTTTTCTTTTTGCCTTTTTCCCCCCCCCCCCCCCCGGACCGGTTGTTTCACGTAGCGCCGAAAGACAAAGCTTTCGCGCAATTCCACAGACGAGCCACGAAAATACAGAGTCGGAAGGAAAAAAGAAAAAGGGAATTGCGGTCCGACGGGGCGAAATAAAAAGCAGACCCATTGAGGGATTGCACGACCGTCGAATCCGCCGAATGCAGTGAATGGCGAGAGTTTAAAAGGACGGGAATGGTATTTTCTACAGTTTCCGACCGCTCTAATTATTTGTTGATGATATCCGGAAAAACTTTCCGCGTCGGAGCCCTTTTCCCGGTGAAAAGCTGCGGAATCTTCCGAAAACGAGTCTCGCCTCCGGTCGGGAAATAAAGGAAGCGGCGGATAAGAAGAGCCTGGATATCGGAAGGCCGAAAATTTCTCGTTATACCCGATGAAATGTTGCGTTGCTTCGCATTCTACGCCCCATTTACCGTTTTCCCCCGTCAAAAAGGATTTTCCCTCTGCGGTTTTCGGAGGCCCTTCGTGTGTCAAACCTTTCCTTCTACTTTCCGGTCTCGTTCACTCTAATTAAACATTTCGGTTTTTCGATCGCAAGTGCTTTCCTTTTTTCATCCCCTTTCGCCGCAGTTCACCGCGACCAGATCCAAGTTTGCCGCCGAATCCTCCTTCTCGGGCGTCGAAATTTTCCCTCGTCCCATCCCGCAACTCCGACGCACCCTCATCGAGAGCAACTTCCGTTTCGGTCGGCGCCGGGGACAAACTTAAATTTTTGCAAGAGGCATTGTTCCCCGCGAGAGCGACCCGTGGCACTTAACGGAAAATTCAGGCATGTAATTTTGGTTTTCACCGCTGGACCTAAGACGACGGGAACGTTCTCTACTGCTGATGTGCACTGATGAATTTTTCCGTCGATGAACACCCTGTCTTTGCGTGAAGTCAACTCGTGAACGTCTCTTTTACGAAGCCACGTTCTTTTCGCGTACTTATTCATCAAGAAAATTTGACGTTCTTGAATTTTGTTATACGTAATTCGTCCGTTTCCATTATTCCTTTACTTTGCCGATAAAATTCAAGGTAAATTTATATTTTCTCACGACGTATCGCTCGATACATAATCCTCTCGGTTATGTAACGCATCGAAAAGATCTCATTGTTTCGGTCACGAGCCTCAACCTCTTTCCGAATAACCCAACGCAATTATCATCCGAACTAAAAGTACAAAACCTGTGCTAATCACAAGTTAAAAATGATTATCGGAACCGGCCGACAATGCTCTACGCAAACCACTAGGAGATAGATATTACTTCTTTGTTCCATCTGAGTTATAGGAAAATGGATTTCTCATTGTACTCATTTCATGTTAGAAATTGAATGTTTCAACGTCAAATACGCTTCGGTATCTTTTGTTCAACCTCCCCAAAATATTGCAGAACTTGAAGTCTCCGAATTTTCATTCAGACAAGGACATGGAGGAAATGAAAATTTTCATCTTTATTTCCCGCCACATGTGAACTGTTTTCGCTTTACGTTGCTCGACACATGAAGCGGTATTTTATGAATTATTTAAAAACTAACCTTAAAAAAACCTTTAAAAATTTCTTTTTGATTCGATCGAGTCCCATCCAAAAGGCAGGAAAGGGAACCTGAGCCTGCGAGCCATTGCGACGATGCACCCAAATTATTTTATTTTTTTCCCCTGGAATTTTTACATTTTCGCTGGAATGTTGATTTTTAAAAATGCAAATAGCTCGGATATAAAAACAAAAAAAAAATAAAAGAAAATTTTAATTTTTTTTTTGACTCAAACCGATTTTCAGGCAAAAAGTGAATCTAAATTTCTAATAAAATCGTATTAATCAATGGCTTTCTGCTTTTCCGACGTTTCGCATCTCTCATTCCCTGCAGTTTTTATGTCGTGCGGTTCGGCCATCAAAATGTGAGGAAATTATATTTTATTATTATCCTTGACAAATTTATAGTTAATTTTCATGGAGTGATTTTTTTTTTTTTTTTTTTTTTTTTTACGATAAAGCAGATAAAAACGGAAAGAAAAAGATTTTCTTTGTCGCTTAGCCAGATTAGATTGTAAAAATAATGAAGAAGATTATGAAAATCGAAGTTATTATTCATACTCATCCAACCTTAAAGTCAAACTCAGATTGGTTTTTAACTTTGAGTTTTTGGTTTGCATTTTCCCAAACGCATGACTTGGCTAAATCTTTTTCATAAATTCAGATTTTGATCTCGGATCCGGAGGCATCTGAACCAAACCATAAATTATCGTGATACATTCTAAATGGTGCTGCTGTAATGAGACTTACCAGTCGTGGAGTGTACCTGAACACATTCATTCCTGATTTAAGATTATTATTCATTAAATATTTAATAGTAATAATTATAAACGCATATGTATAATTATAAATATCTGTTACTGATAATAAAAAAAAAAACTATGGTTCTCATTAAGACGAACATATTATCATTAGTTTTATGGTTCTTATATATTTTGTTCTCTTTCCTGTAATGTAAAAGAAATACATAAATTAGCAAAATCTTTCACCTGAAGTTTATATCTACTCCCGTCGGTTTATTTTTTTTTTTCTGTAAATCTCCATGGCTTTCTTTCGCATATTCCATGTTAACAAAATAACTTTATTCGACTACATTATTTACTCGTTCCCGGTAGTAAAAACCCTGGAAAATTTTTGTGTACATATATTAAGACCTGTGCCAATCCCTCCATAGTTAACCTAACTTTTAGCCATTTTTAACTTTATCAAAACTGCCTTTTTTCTAAAAAAAGAAACACCCTCAATTAGATTATTCATATTTTTCTCTGTAACAAAATTATTAATTTATTCATCTAAAATTTTTTATTATTTATTTATATTTATTTATTCAAAGAAAAGTTGATTTAATAATAAATCCTCATAAGACGCGGTTTTAAAGTTTCAAAAACCCAAAGAGTTTTAAAGACTTTTAAACCGGTCTCCTTTTTTTTTTTTTTTTTTAGTTGAAAGAAAAGTCTTGATTTTCGTCCAGTTGGAAAAATCAGGTTCATTCTCTCAAGAGCTTCGGGTCAAAAGCTCGCGTAAAACCAAAAATTTTCATATTTTTCAAATTAAATTTTTTGTTGAAATTTGCCAAAATCAAAAAATTTTATGATTCCTTTGCTTTTGCGATGCCTTTTCTCTCACCAGAAATACCTGCGTTGATTGCTGACTGTCACTTCCGGTTCCGGGAAACGCTCGGCGCTGCGTGAGGCACTGCACGGCGAAAGCTGAAGGCTTTCCACGATTTGCAACGGGGCTGGAGGTTTCCCCGTTGCGACTGGGGGCGCAGAAAAAAAAGAAAAAAACATTTTCAAATGATATTTTAAGGGGCTCATGAAGGAGGAAAAAAAGATTGCGAATTCCTCAATTGATTACCTTGCAACCAGATTCGAACCTCCCCGGGGACCGGCAGATTTATAGTGAGCCGGGAATGATATTCGAAAATTTTCATGGCAAAATCATTTTTAACGGGGTATTTTCAAGTAGACGGTGGAACATTTTAGTTCGGTTTTCTCCACTGGAATTAGATGATGGCTTTCCTTCGAATTTTTTTTCTCAGGGAAACTTTAGAAACTAGTAGTCACACATACATAAATCTGTTTATAAAAATTTTATTTTAAACTTGATAGCGATTATAAATTTACTAGATAAATTGTTCCCCCGAATATCTAGGGTACAAAACGCATAATCAAGCCATTAATTATAAGTATTTTCCATTTTTCAGATAAATCTCTTTAAATCTGATTTTCATCTTAAAAAAAAAAAAACTCCTTTACTGGAGTTTTCTTCGGCTTAAATATAACAATTTTTTGAATTTTTAAAGGAGACATTATTAAATATAAATCATTTGGGTCCTCACTAACGATTGCAAGTAAGATAATCGGTGTAATAATAAAAACTTATGATTAGTTTAAAAGAACCGTGAGCATGTGGGTATAACAGAATCGTTCAGTATTTTCTGGCCGTAAATTTCGAAATTATTTCATTATTTCGGCCTTGCAGAATCGTAAAATACAATTTCAAAATATCGAATTTATGCAAGTTTTTAACGAATGAAATTACCTAAGCGTGGCAGGGGCAGGCTAAGAACTGTATTAAAAAGAATTTTAAATTGTCGTTTGATAACATTTTGTCACAAACAGTGATATTTTCCCCGATTCAAAAATGAATCTCACAAAGCGGAATTAAAAAAATTTCCCATCTCTGTCCGGCTTAAAATACGCTTTATATTATTATTGTTACTACCATTATTATTATATAAATCACTTTTAAACGTCTTGTCTGAATTAATTTCTCCTCAATTTTCTCGGCTTCTGGCACCACGCACTTTCATTTCATGACTGGTTAACAACGAACGGGGAAAAATCGGTCCTTCGGAAAGCGTGTCTGATGCAGTGCCGCGCAGCATTCATGCAAAACGATCCAAAAATCCATAGTTGGATAAAAAAAAAATCCCTTTTTACGAGCGTCGCTATTTTCTTGTTCCTTATCGAATTATGCGAAACTTAAAAGTTTTAACGTTCGGAAATTCACGTCTTAATTATCTCTGATTTGTCTATTGACCAAGGGTTCCCGGCGAATGACATCTAATGGAAAAACCAGAGCTGTTATATGCGCGAAATTATCTTCGGTAAGCTCAGTTTGTTTTAAAAACGCTGAGTAAAAACTCATACTTATTGCGTTATTCCAAAAAGGTAGTTATTGCATTATGTTCATCCAGAGAATGGGATCAAAAACCAATAAGAACAGCTTAAATGAATTATTGGGTTTCAATTACGTTCGCTCATACAAACGAGGTTTCTCCGTTATTTGCACGGGCAAAAATACCAACTAACGCCAGGTTTGGTTATCGCAGCCGCTGCTTAATGTTCCTTGGTGCAGCCATCACGAGAGACTTCACTATCCATGTGATTGTCATTGGGATAGCGATGCACGGAAGGAACGGAAGCGAGGAAAGGTGATGTTAAGAACATGAGTTGCTTCAAGTAGGAAATGTCATACGGATTGGAGGATGCCTTTAAGCTTAAAGGTTTGCGGAGAAAGAATTTACATTTTTTTTCTTCCCTTATCCTTTATTCCTTTCAAGTTATCATTTCTCCAGATATGCCTCCACCGTGAATAAAATTCTTTCTTCCCTCCTCCATCGGTAATTGGACTCCAAAACTTGGATCTGCAATTTTCCAAAGGTCGACAGCTTTAATTAGAAAGGTTTTAGCGATTCAGTTTTATTGAATAATCAAAGGGAGATCAATGCGATTTTGTCCAATTCCATTTCCATTCGCTTTTAAATATTTTTGGCAACAGGAACGCTCTGGCGGAGAGAGTCATCCCGACGCAAAATAACGTTTACCTGGTTACGTTTCTTTGACGGAGACGATGCAGACGGCGAACGGAGCTGCTGCAGTAATTTAAGCTTTTCAGTCTTTCGTGCTTTGTGCCCCGGATAAGGCAAGCGAACCTGGAATTGTACTGATGAACCTCGCACGCATCCTCATCTCGGATTGGATCGAATTCGCTCTTCCGTGCAAGTGTCGAGGGAGGGAAAACGTTTCGGCAGTGCAAGGATATTTAAAGTTTTCTCAAGAGCATTAATGCTTCGTTTTGTTATGCGCTCCTTCGCGTCGGCATGGATCGTTGCCACGTAAACGCTACGCCACCCATTTAGCGGAGTTTATAGTTGGGATTGCACTGCATGTAAATGAAGAAAATCCATAATTAATGGGTGAAGGCAAATTTCGTTGGCTTGCCTTGGAAACAGACGCTTATACGAAATTCTTAACAAAAATCCCCGGGATGCGGAGGCAACGTGCGAGCAAGCAAATGAACTCCCAAGCTGCGGCCGAGGCCAGACTTTTGCGAGATTCTCGCCATCGCTGCCATCATTTAAGTTTCGGCTCATAAAACTTGATATAATTATAACTCGGTGATTGTAATAAAAATAAAATTATACAAGTGCGGCCCTTTTACGTTCAACCTCGAAGCAGATGACGCTCGCCAAACAAGCATCTAGTAATTCTCCATTATTTTAATTGATCTTTCGCTCCCGTCTCCGAGCACGCAAAAAAGCTTACCGCGTACGGATAACGACACTGCCGATCCCGAAAATCATCCGTTTCCGCGACCGGTTCGAGTTTCGCCTCGGTCCGACGGTGCTTCCTGCCGCGCGACACCCGACAGCGCAACTTGCCGAAAATCACGCGCCGAAATCGCTCCGTCGGCGTCTCCTTTGCGAAGTCGCCCGGAATTCGGGAAGACGAGATTAAAACCAACGTCCGCCGGGGATGGAATATTCTCGCGGTTCGAATGGCTCCGCCGCAAATTGGACGAGGAGCTGTTTGCCCAATAAATCAGAGCGGGACACGTTTTTAAGATTTATCCGTTATCCATGTAGATTTGTTTCGCTTCGGACAAAACCCTGGAAGGCGTTCAATTTCTTTCCGCCGAAGCATCCTTCCGGCTTTGAGGTCGGAATTTACGATGCGAACCTCTGCTTCCGACGTGGGCCGCACCAGATGTGCGCGGAAGAATTTTCCCCGGCTGCCTCCCTTCGGCCGGGAGCAATGCAACTTCACATCCACGCCGAGGCGAACCTGAGAGCAGATCGATTCCCGCTCCGGTCCGTGCGCCTCCGGAGCGAGGTGCACCCGAATTTCCCGGCACTTTCGCCTCCGAAGGGTTTTTCAACCGAGAGGCGACGGTTCATCGCGAATCGACGTGAAGCATGCGGTGGAGGGACTGGGAGAGCGAATGAGATAAGACTCTCAAATCGGGTGATTAGCTCAAAATTTATTAATCCAGGAACGCCGAGAAGGGAAAGAAAAGCGAAAGTGATTATAAAACTTTCCGGGGAAAAGGTTAAAAAGTTCGGAAAGTAATCCGGGAGCATTTTTTTTTTTTCCGTCGAATCACACACTTTGTCTTATTCAACTTTCCGGTAAACCCTTTCTTCTATCGGGTCCGGCCAAATCCTCTCCCATTTTTTATTGCCCCAACAGAAAAATGCTGATTTCAAACGTTATGCTCGGAAGAGGAGATTTATGAAATCCCCATTTTTCAAGACGGTTTCCTCTTCCTTCTGCAGCCTCCCGCCCTTCCGCAGACCGAAAATCGTCAAGTGGCGGAAGGCCCGCCGCATCCCGCGATTCGATTGAACTTTTCCGGTGGCGACTGCGAGAAACCCGGCCGAAGACGTCATCCGCTGTCGAACCTTTTTCCGGGAGCCGGGGACGAAGGCGGGCGCTGGCCGCCCTTGCCGCGAATCGGCGGCGGTAAATTATTTTCCTGCTTTTGCTGCCGGACCATTTCGGATTCCGGACGCGGGGCACCGATTCCTGTTGATGCCTTTGAACCGGGATGCCTTAAGGATAATCATATCCGTTCGATGCCGAATCGCGGGCTGCGATCGCCCCGGCATTTTGAACGTGAATCCGAATTTGCAGGTCCGCAAGTTGAACTTGCTTCTTAAATTAAATCGGATCCCGGCTGCGGGCGCGCGTCGGAGGCAGCAAGATTAAAAAATTAAAGGTATAATTCGAAGATAAATCGGTTATTATTTTATCGCCTTGTAAAATTCATCTTGTTGAATTGAAATTTAATTTCATTATGAAGCTTTTATTGTAATTAATAGTGAGTCTTGAGTGTTTGCCACTTGAATCGCATTAATCGTTTTAAACTAAATTTTTCCTCTCCCAAAGCGGTGCAAACTCATTTTCGTCAGCCCCGAAAAAGGTAATTCACCATTTCGGACCATTTTTTTTTTTTTCTTAACGAACGCGAAAGATGCTTCGGTTTCCCAGCTTTCCCATTAAACTTGCAAAATAATCCCGTACCTGATTATCTATTCCCCTGTAAGGGATGCCTAAAATCCCTTTTTCTCAGCCTTCACCTTCTTAATCTGTTTAACGAACAACGCATGGGCTGCATGTTAGACCGGGAGACAGGCCGTGATGTGAGAATTTTAATTTACCCCGAACGAGGGGATCCGACGACCGTTCTCGCTGCCTGTCGTACCTTACTGCTGTCATTTAGGCTTTCGGTCCCATATTGTAATTTATAATTCATTTGTGTTATTGGCAACCGAGACTTCGGCTCTCAAATATAAATAAAAATTTTTTTTATTAATATCTGGCGAGTTCTGGCGTTTTGCCTCGCTTTGTTAGCTCTTATTCGGAATCGTTTTGCTTTATTTTCCTCTTATCCCGGGAAAATCTCTCTCTCAACTAAGACTGGCCCATTCATATCACGAAAACTTGTGCAGAAAGATAAAGGGAGATGAATGGAAAACTTGATTTCGCCGCTGCTCGACTTCGAATGCCGAAACCGTCTTGCTTTTCTGCGGGACCACGCTTCCGTACGACTCATCTAAATTTTTCTTTTCCATATGTAGCTTTTATAATTATCTGATTACAATCACTGTTTTGAATCTTGCGGGTAAAATTTCAGCTTGATCCCAGTGGCGGCCATCGAAATTATTTTCGTCAAAGAAAATTATCGCAAAACCCTCCACCACGGAAGCCTCATTATGGCTTTTTTGGAGTCGTATGAAACATTTTTGCTTTAAACTTAATTTCGAACCTCGTTAATTGAGGTTTTCGGGGCGGCTTGCTTGAAAATAAATTTCTCCTATAGATTAGCCTTTCAAAATGGCAACGAAAAGGGGACTTAACTCGTGTGGAACGATAAAATTTATTCACGTGCCGAACCTCTCCCCGACATAATTTTCCTTTGGTAAAAATGTAATAGACCAAAACATCCAATCCGGGGGGGAAAAACTTGTGCCAAGCGATACATTTCAGCGAGATCCTCTGGTCAAAGAGGTGATAAAAATGTGCAAATGTTAAATGCAACGATTGCGACAACAGGTACTTTTGGAATTATTAATATGAAATTATGGAGTTTTCCCGCAGATAAACGAAAAGATTAACGTTGCTGAATATAATGAAAAACCCGGCGAAAATAATTTCGGAAAATTAAAAGACAAAAAAAAAAAAAAAAAAAAATCATACCTTTTAGCTCCTCAGATCTCTCTACCACTTGCCCAAGGATCGGTTCATTTTTTCATTTCTCGTTCTTCATGAATTCATTTCTCTACCCAAACATTCAATCTGCCAAGCTAATAATCGAATTTCCCACTTAGCCGCTTTTTAGCATTCCCGTTTTCCACTTCAACAATGTACATGATTCGTTTTCCTTGGAAAAAAAACACGTACCTTCGAAAGAACCTAATGCATTACATACGAAAAGAAAATTATAATTGAAAGTTAATTTATTTTAAATATTTTTATTATTAACATAAAACCCACCAACTTTTTCATTCAATTAGGACCTCTTTTGCAACTCAACGTAATAATGTAATCAAAATTTTTCTTGTGCAACATAAAGAAGGGGGGACATAAATTATCACAAGCCATTTATTCTCAAAATTATTGGTCCATATCATAACGGCGGAAGCCGAAAGGACCGTTCCAATGAAAAAATATGATGCATTAAGTTAAAATACTCTAAATATCTACAAAGATACTAAAAGGATATTTTTACTTGATTTAGAAACATAGTTACTGGGATTTTCATGTACTGCCATATTCCCTTGCTGAAATTCTTTTGAGTTATGGTCGGACATAAAATTTTATAGCTTGTTTGTTTCAATCGTGTTAGTCCGGGGAGCCAGTTGTTGAGAATGTGTGTAAACCTAAAGTTATTATTTGACGTTTTACAGTTGGGGGGGAAAAAAAAAAAAAATGAAAAGTTAAAAATTATAAGCTGATTACAACACTGCTGAAGTCATTAACAACGAATTTTTCTTCCTTTTAAAATTTTTTTCCAGGATCATGTACAAAAACTGGGACGAAGAGAAATAGGAAAAAATAAAGCCGCCCCTTTGAGTCTAATTAATGGAAACCACGGGGTCATTTTATTTACATGGATTTGCTGTCGTGGCTTTAGGTTATTTGTTTTTTTTTTTCTTTTTTTAAGATTTCTGGAGGAGAATTGTCGTTAATTGAGCCAATTCTTGATTGCTTTTGCTAATGTTTGATAAAATTAAATTCAAAGGATTCTTTTTCCATGTTAAATCGCTTTCACGACCAGATGAAGCGGCCAATGCTGTAAGAGCCTCAACCTCCGTGCACAATCGTCAAATGAAATTCTCCACAACCGTTTAATGCCGGTGAAAAGCAGCTTCGATTATTTCCTTTGAATGGCCCCCGATTTCTGTTCTGCAATTGTTTATATTATAATATTACCTGAATATCACGTAGTTATCGACTGTGAGATTCACTTCTCTCAGTTCATATTTATCCGTCGCCGCTTTTGGAAAAGCGTAGCTCGACTCGACCGAGTAACTTCGTTAACTTTTCCGTTTTCACTTTTAAAAATTTTTGATATAAAAAGCATTACTTTTATCGCTTAAGTTAACCCTAGCCTTTGTTTCTTTCATCTCTTAATAATACTTTACACCATGTTAATTAACTTAGCATAAATTAGTTGAACAAACTTGCCCGAAGACTCGACTGATTTTAAAATTAACTAAATTTCAATAATCTTTCAATTTATTAGTTCTCAAATCTTGCATGTATATCTCTTTATTTCCGGTTAAACGTGAAATGCGAGTGACTTTCTGTTTTATAATTTTAATTTTTTATTAGCGTTTTAAACTGATTGATTGCCCGTCGTAAAATATTGAAGGTTAAGGTTTGCTCGGCATTTGGGTTTCTCGCCTTCCGGGGGGAGGAAGGAGCCGGGCCCGGAACTTTTCGGAAACATTATTTTGTTCTACAAAAGAACAAAAGGCATCGACTATTTCCATTTGTAGTAAATAAAAAGACATGCACATTGTTTTGTTCTGCCGCGGAAAGTAGTAGAGAATCTAGTCCCAAAAGTGAACTCTCTCCAAAATAAATTCAGAGATAAAATGCGGATAGAAAATTCCATTCAATTCACATTTTATCATTGACAGAAAACTCTTTTCTCCTCTATAAATGTTAAGAGAGGAACAAACTGGAGAAACTGCAAGAGAATAAAACATTTTCAAAAATTTCCCATTTTTTTTTTTTCCACGTTTCCATATATTGCATTGAAAAATTGTTGCCTTCTTTTCTTCTTAAACCTTTTCTTTCGTTATTTTTTCCCCATCTACATATGAAGCCTCCTCATACGTATTAATTTATCTCTGAAACGCGGACAAAACCCCGTCCGAGGCTCTCTTTTAATAAAAGCGAACAGAATTTACTATAATTGTGGTTCATCTCATGTTTGATATCATATTTTTCAATTTTGCGCTTCGTTTCTCTGCTGGAACTTCCCTCATTATGATTCGCACCGTTTCAACATTAACTTTTCTTGTTAATACCCTTCGTGGGATTTGCATAATTTGCTTTAAACCAATACTTTTTTGAATAAGTAATATTTTATTTTTGCCAAGCCACTAAGTTTTCTTATTAAAAAGTCGTGATGCTTGGAAAGTGTAAAATAGAAAACAATTTACTTTATATGTTGATGAAAACGAATTTTTTTTTTTTTTTTTTATTTTCCTCAATTTTGTTGTTTGCCTCGCTCCCTCGACGCAGACGTAACCTGTAATCAGTGTCGGATTGGGCTTTTTCCAGCCAGCCATCACTCATTCAAATTCAGACCTCGTATTTTGGGCAGAGAAATTGCATAGCTTGCTCGACCGGATTGGTCGCCTTTCCTTTCGCATTTTCCCAAAATCGTAAATGGAGCAACGTTAAAAGCACTTTTCATTCGCTTTACAGTTTTTATTGTTCTCTCATGAAACTGCAAAATTCAGTTAGATTTATGGCCCAACCTTTTATTGGCAAACAAAAAAAAAAAAAAATTGGTTAGCTGAAACTATGATCTACAGTTATTTCATCAGTGCAAAATTGATGGTCTTTTCACTGCATTTTCGAATTGTTGTAATTAATCCTAAATGTTTGTTTAATTTAATTACTTTTTTTGGCAGTTCGGACATCAATGAAACACCTATAAAACTGCTACAAAAAAAAAAAAAACCTTTAGAAGTTCCAAAACTGTTTGCATTTTCTTCAGATATGCTTTTCATTTATTTGATGTTTTTTGCTTCCTCCACCCCGAGGAAGTAAATGAGATTTTTCATTAGCCGAACTATCTTATGACAAAATAAAACGAGGAGAAAAAATTTCTCTTTTGCAAGATTAGTTTAATGCTGTGAATTTTATATTTATCTTCTTGATCGTAGATAAAAAGTAATTAATAGAGACCATTAATAAAGAGGAGAAATATTTGATGGCATAAATCTGACGCCTCACTTCAGGTATTTTCTAAAGCTGCTTCCTTGCTGGATGCCTGCTCGCGTGCAACCTCGCCTTAAATTGAAAGTTGCCGAAAGCTCCGAACGACATGACAGAGCGCGCTTTTTTTGGTACGTTCAAGGCACATCTAACTTCTCGATGTTTTTCACCAGGTTGGGTTAGGTTATGTTTAATTCCTTTTTTTTTTTTTTTTTAAGTTGTAATCTCAAATGTCAAAAGTTTCAAGAAATTGAGGGACAATTTTTTTTTTTCAACACTCTTCTCCAGCAACTAAATTTCACAAATTCAGATTGGATTCCGCAGCAGCCACTGAACGAATGTAATTTTAAAAATCTGCCATCCACTCTGATTTACCGAATTTTATTGCCTTCATTATAAAAGTCACTCCTAATTAGCTTTCATTTGCTTGTGATGTACTCGAATCATCTTCACTCGTTTCTTCCTGTTTTTTTTCTCTCTGTTCAGAAAATTTCAGCAGATTGTCGTTCCTTCGGGGGTTTCCAAACGCAAATTTGACTTAAAAAAAAAATAAAATAAAATAAAGTAAAAAAAAAGCTTCGGTTTTCCGGAAAATGCAGCTCGGTATGAGACGATGATTAATGAACAAACGGTATTAAGTGACGGACCTACAGCATTCGCTGTTGGAAACAAGGTCAAACAGGATAATAAAACAGAAATTGATTAATGGAAGGAATTGATATTTCTCATCGTTCTAGCGGATAAAGCAAAATAAAATAAAAAAAAAGTTTGAATAAGATTTAAAAAAGAGAATGTCAGTGGGTTCTTTCCTTCTGTTGAACGACGTTTTAACAAAGCTTAAGCCTTCACTGCATTTTACATGTTTTCAATATCTGTGAGTGCATTAAAAAGCCATTTCGCCGGCAAATGACCAAGTCTTAAGTAAGAACCGGAATTTTCGATGTTAATTACAATCAGCACTGTTAAATTTTAAACTGCAAACTGCTGAGATTTCTCGATCTTTGCTAAATAATTTGTGCCTGGGCAGAACCAGAGCCAGTTCGTTGATGTTACATTTATAAAATAAGCGTAATGATTAAACCAAGAAGCGAAGGCTCGTTCACGGCACTTTGCTGACCGAAATTTCAGCGCTTATAACATCCTCGTATCGACTGTAAACATCTCCGTTTATACCGGCTCATTTGGAATTTTATTCATTATTCGGTCCTGTTTCCTTCATTTCGTATTCATGATCTTATCTCAGCTTTCTAGGATTACAATCTTACAAAGGTTTTAAATGGTGTTTCCAACAACTTCCTAAAGCGTCATTTTTTCGCCGTTTCCCTTAAGTTTTCGGATGGAGATTACTGTTAAGGTGTTTTTGCGTCGGTTTTTACGGCTTCGCTTTTTATAATCCATTGACTCTGACACACAGGAAAAAATTCCTGACATTTGCCACGTTTTCGCACGCTCCCCGGTTTGTATTATAATTGGTAACTCATATATCACAATTTTTTTTTTTTTTTTATCGATAAAAGAGAAAACATGGATTTTTACTAATTTTTTTTTTTATCATTCTATTCAAACTTTCAGCATATAAATTTTGATTTAGGACAGGAAGAAGTACGGGGGAAAAGCATAAGGTTGATGGAAAAAGTTGTAAAACCGCGTGCGAGATGAGATAAAATTCCACTAAAAATAAAATGCTTTTATTTACACATTGTTTGTGTGGTATACGGCTTTTTAAAGGTATAACTCATAGGATATTAAAATTTTTATGTAAAGTTATCTATATACCGCCATTATAATTATAACCCTCTTTCAATAAGGGAATTTCGTCCGTTGCTATTAAGATCCTGCTAAAATATTGGTCGTAAAAAATTAAAGCTTTCAATCAAAATGTGCCAGCTTTCTGTGTTAAATCATTTCAGATATAATAGCAGAAAAATTTAAATAATATTTCAAATATTTACAACAATAAAAATATAGTTTTCTGTTTCTTCTTATGCTCTTTTATAAATAACTTAAAGGTTTCACATTTCTTTTTTTCCCAAATTTGAAATTTCACATCCTCTTAATATCATATATTTTTTTTTTGTCCAGTACAGTACATAACAGATATAATATAAAAAGTTAATAACTGTGAGTAACCAGTTAACCTTCATAAGCTCGATCGGGATTATTTAAAAGTTGAAATACTTTTAGTGTTATTGATTTACATTTGAAAAATGAAGAAATGTAGAGTAAAATATTTAAGAATATTTTAAATTTTATATTTAAAAATAAAATATAAATAAAAATATCTAGTCTGAAAACAAGTAAAGAGGATCAAATATTTTATCTCTCGAACAGCGTGAATTGACAATCAGAATTATGCCATGTATACTGAGGTAATTGCGAAATGTTTCATAAGTAATTTAAGCTGAACAGTAAGATCGGCAATTTTAATATTTTGAAAGCAAGCTTATAAAAGATCGCTGTTTTGTTGTAGAAAAATATTCTCGTAGTGGGTGTGAAAAAGCATATAATATTTTGGAAGATAGCCCATACATAAATTTTCTGATTGGAGAATCTAAAAAGGAATCAGACATGTTTATTAATGTTTTAAGCTTGAGCGACTATTCTCAAATAATCCGAAGAAACAAAATTTTTTTTCCAGTGAATTTTCAATAAGCTGAATTTTCTTCCAGAAAAAAAATACATATATATATTTTTTTCTGATATTCGAAGTACTTTTCAAAATTTTTATTATCGCAAAAATTCAAAATTTACTGGGAAATTATTAAATTTTGGAATAAATTTAAATATATAAATGCAATAATAAGTAAATGATGAAAAATTTAATGCAATATTGATAACAAAGTATTAAAAATATTGATTTCTTTTTCAGGGATTCGCAATTAAAATATCGGAAAATTTGGGTAAGTAGCAATCGGCTGTTCAAAAAATACTTTTTCCGTAGAACAAAAGTCATTAATGTGTTATATACGGAAAACAAATTTGATTTTTAAAAAATTATAAACATGTCAAATAGCCAGAAACGTGGGTAAATAGCTGACTGTTAAAGATGGTTTTACGGTTAAACATGTAAATTTTGGCTATGGAGTCTAATCCGCACTAATACCCCAAATGTGTTTCCTGCCTAATACAGAAAAATTAATCTTATTGTCAAACGGAAAATTCAATGTACTTTTAAATTATAATTGTTATTCTTTTTCATTCAGTCCAAACGGTTGAATAAAATCTAAAAAAAAAAAAAAATGTATGAGAAATTTTACATAATTTATTTTTAATTCGTAAAAATTAGAAACATCATGCGTGGCAGAATATCATGATGGAACATATTTGTAGCTTCTTCCATGAATTTGAGAATTAAATAAATTGATATTTCAAAGAATTATTCGGGGATTTTAACATTCTCATTTGCCTTACGAAATGATTATCGGTCAGGTTTTCCATTTTTACGATCGAGAAATAAAAACAGAAGGGAAGACAAAAACCATCAATTTTGGAAATCTATTTCTTCCCTTCAGTCATTTCAATAGAAGCATCAGTTGGAGAACAAAGGTTCAGGAACGCCATAAATGAAATCCTCCGACAAGATGTTTTTATCATCAATCAGAAGTCGCTTTTTAAAACAAAAAGAAAAATTATTTTTCACATTACTGGCTTGTATGAGGCATATAATAAATTACAGCCTCAGCTTTGGCCTTTTTTACAGTGAAGATAACTTTTCCAGCCGATAAAATTTTGGTCTGCGAGTGAAAAATGAACCGGTGATTGCTGAATCCAAAAATAAATTCGTAAACCGCAATTAAAAGATGTTCCTTGCAGAAAAAAAGAAATATTGTAATAATTTTGCTTCGGCTTAATACTAAGGGAATGCGTGTGCCGAACACTGGCAAAGCGTCGCAGGACCCGGTAAACGACTTGAAGTATTATTAAATGTAATTATATTTAGTTATAGTGTCGGGTGCCAGGGTGACATTTGATTATCAGCAATACTTTAAACGTAATTATTCCCGAAATTTGTGAATGCCCGTTCCTCAGCGCAAGCTTGCAGTTCGTCGTTTCGAAAATTTAGGGGATTTTTTCGAGCACATTCAGGGCGAGAAGGGACGAAAAGATTCATTGCATTGTGGAATCGCCGAAGACGCACACGCACAGGCACACACGCGCACGCACACGCCTTCGGAGCCTGGACTGCTGGATCCCCTTCTGGAGAAAGCGAAACATTTAAAAATCTCACTCGCAGCTTTCTTTCAAAACTCATTAAACTAGGAAAGCTAACAATTTCTTTTTTTGTTTTTTTTTTTATTAACTTTCCTCCGTAAAAGGAGCTTCCAAAGTCTTCTTTTCCCCAGCATCTCATTATCCCGGAATGTTTTCATGCAATCCAACGCGGGGAATCTCAGCATCTTGAGCATTCAAACATTTTTTTATGTCTTTCGCTGGATGCTAAAAAAAAAGGGAGCCTTTCTTTCGGGGAGCGAGAAGTTGAAAGAGTAAAAATTTTATTTTCGGTAAAAGATTACTTTCCGAAGTTCTCATTAATTGCAATTGAAAAGGAAAAAGATGCCCCGATTTCGTCCTGCCCCGCATTGATTAATTCCACCTCCGAAATTCTCTTTGAAATCCGAATCGCTGGATTCTCAACGTCCGCAGATATGAAGACGAAGCATAGCGCTGCGGGTCAGGTCCAGGCCAGGCATTGCTTCATGAAAGGATCCCTCTGTCGCATTTGAAACTGAACTGTCCCGCGTCCGGATCGCAACGCGTAAAGGCTCACACAATGCACGGGCGAACGCCGATAAAAGCAAAGCCTTTTTTTTTTTTTTTTTCGTTGCTGGATAGGTGCCTTGTTAAATAAATTTCCTTAAAGCGACAGAAGAAACGTCAGCTCCACTTTCAATATATCCTAATTAGGACTCATTCAGCAGCATTTTCTCCTTCTTCTTTACTGCCAGCGTTATGGCCAATTTGAGTCTGCGTCACGTAACTGTCGAATCGTTTGGGGCTTCTGAACACGTCTCGGCTTTTGCCGACCGGAATTATTCATAATTTAACATAAGTAATGAAGATGATTTTTCTCGAGGCCCACCCAAAGATCAATAAACGTCGACCGTTTGTTTCTGCAGGCAAGAAATTTTCTTCTTTAGGTCGAGAAAAGCGAATTTGGATAAATTTAATAAAAGCCCATTTAAGGTATCCCGGGAGGAAATGAAAAGTTTTTTTTACATTTAAAAAAAAGAAAAAGAGCTAAAAGAAGCCGAAATTGTAATTTCAAAAGTTACGAAGTCAGAAATAGATTCTAAATCTAAGGAATCACCAAATAGATACTTGCTTAGGTGACTGTAAAATGAAAGTTATTGAGTTAACTTTTCCGACAGAAATGTTGGAGATTTCCGCAAGGCAATTTTTCGAATTCAGACTTGTCTGCATCGATCTTTTTTTTCTTTTCTTTTTTCCAACTGATCCTAAATCTTCGATGATAAATATATTTTCATTGATTTTTTTTTTTAATGTGAAAATTTTTACGGATTTCACAGGCGGAAATTGTAAATTGAGAATCACAGATGTCGATCGACATACTGTGGTAATCTTCGCCATGATCTCGGATTCGTCGCAGACGTTATGAAAACATTTAAAATTTTTATTTCAGCAATAAGTGAAATGCAAAGCGGAACAATGGGAAAAAGATCGTCGGAGCTCCGTCGTATGCCTCGACGCAAATTTTCCTTCATTATTTCCTTTAAGTGATAATAGGTTTAATTTTTTTCTTTTTTCTATTCTTGCTTAAAATTAAATCGAACTCCATTTGATATAGCGGAAGGGGAAAGTGCACATCGGGATATATCTAATACGTGCGCTAAACTTACCGTGAGGTCTCTGGACAAAAGTTTCTGCGATTCGACGTGACGGAACCTGACATCAAACACAGCGATATATGTTTGAGCAGATTACAGAAAAAGAGAAAAATTAAATATAGATGAAGCACGGGATAAAGGCCGAAAAAAGTGGAACGTGAAAATCGGGATAAATTGGTAATACCTCAACGTGCAGCCTGTGGTCATGAATGTTTTTTAATTTTATATTCGAAGTTAATCTTTAATTCAAATCCATTCTAAACAAATTTTAGGGACAAAAATGCCGTTTCGAATCTTATTGGAGACATCATTAAAAAAAGATTATTATCTAACTCCGCCCTTGTACATTAGCTTAATAAAGTTCCCTTTTTTTTTTTTTAACACCTTAATAGCAGCCGCCAGTGAGAATATGAAAACTGTAATACATAATTTAGCACCGAGTTCGGCATAACTTTGTTTAATTGTTGTGAAACTACAAAATGTTTTAGCAAAAGAATTCCATGCTTTCGCATCGATCGAAAACGATGTTGTTAATTTATCAAAGTGAATCGCATAAACTGCATCAAAACCAATATTAAGGCTTTCTAAATAGAAGGGAAAAAAATTATAAAACCGCACAAAGAAATAGCCTCGCCTTTCACGAGGGTATCGGTATCAGATTAGGTAACTGTTGGGCGTGTTTGCTTTACCAAAAAATAAGTGTAGCGTGTGCAGCAAGTATGCTAATTTGACAGTGATTTAGATTATATTAATTTCAAACCTTTAATTAGATGATATGCTACACGAACTTTATGCATAATGGATGTATTTTACCTCGCAATACTTATTGATTCAACCTCGGAAGCAGCGTATTCGTAAGGCAAGATATTTTTTTTTTTTTTTCCCTTGCATGCAATGATTTTCTGTCGATTTTATTTGTTTCGAGTCGTTTACCATTACATCAATCACCAGCGTTTATATGTAATGTGACAAAAAGTTTTTATTGTGGTGGAAATCATGCCATTACTGCCTCAGATTTTCTAAATGTGAAATATGTTGCGTTATTCCGCAAACATGAAATATTTTTATTTTAGGAAAATCCTCTGCAGAAATTCTTTTTATGGACTTCATTTTATATAATTTGTGTGAACTTCTTCGCAATAAAAAAAAAAAAAATAATAATAATAAAATAAAATAAAAAACAAAAATAAAAATAGGAAGAAGCTTTCTCTTATTTTTGATTTGAATAATAACGTCGCATTTTGCGTTTGTTTTGAAATGATAATCAAAATCGTTTTAATGAATTATTCACTGGAACAGATCCGGCACGAAAATCCATCTTTGCGATTACTTAGTGAATTAAAAAAGGAGAGAAAATATTTTCCCAACATCCACAGCCGGCTCTTATTGTATAAATATATTCAATTAAGTTTCCATTTATTGAAGAAGGCTCCAGTCCCTTTTTTTCGCTGTATGAAATTCATCCGAATATTGTTGCGCTCGAAATTTACTTGTAAAACTCAGTGAAAATGAATAAGCTTATAAGATCGTGTAGCGTGAAAGACCGATGAATTTTCCCATTCAAAGACAGTGGTATATTTTCTCTTCCGGCAGAGAGAGATCTTTCTGAAAATTGTTTGTAAATCAGGTAATTCATAACAAGGATTTTTTTAAAGCGTCTGAGAAATTACAAATCATTAGCATCACACATATGTAATTACTATTATTATGCGATGTGTTTCCATTATTGTGATGTAATGCGTTATTGCAACTGCCTCTTGTTTTTCTATTACTTATCTTCGATACGAACCCGAAAAGGTACCGATCAGACACCGTCAGCGGAATAAGTCAAAATTGTAGATTATCTCCAGTTTTAATCTCCGCTCCAGGGAAGGAATAAAAATGAAAGGACTGATTCGGGTAAATGAAATTTTGCCTTAGAGGATGCAGAAGCTGAAGCAAAGACTTTTGGCAGGTTAACGCATACATGTATTTGCGCCTCGAAAAGTAAAACAGCAAACTCTAAGGTCAATTTATTAGAATTAAAACTCAGTCGATCGAGCATCGGAGGGTTTCAAACTGATATGTGATTGATGAAGGATGAAGCTTTTCATGTAAATCCCCGGCAAACTTTTTAATGCTTAACTTTCTTATTCGGCAATTTAATGCCGTCTCCGAAGTTACGGAACTAGTTTAAAATTTGTCCTTATGGCGGAGGTTCACAAAGCCGACTCCGGGCAAAAATCTTCCTTTTTACTTATGGTGAAGTTTTCAAGCAAGTCTCGCAACTGAGAAACAAAAAATATCTTTCCTCATTCGAATGCGACATTTTCTCATTTGATTCCCGTGCTCAGGGAGGTATAATATAATGGAATAGATATTGTGGATTTTTTTTTTTTTTTTATAATTGGATTGTCGTTTACCCCGAAAACTAACTTTCCCGCACATAAGAAAGAGGAGGAAAGTTTAAAGATAAAAGTCAATCTTTATAGTTCGCAAATAGTTAAGCTTCTGTAAACGTATCCGGAAAACTTCTCTAACGAACTCAAAATACGGGTCATTCTCAAATTTAAACTTAGTAACTTTTCTTTCAGCTCAAATAAAAAAGTTTCACACGATATTTGGTTATACACAGTGAATTTAAATGACAGTAAACCGGAGGATGGGGAAAAAATTTATTTCCTTTTGCCTTAAATTGCCCAAGATGAGATTTGCCTCTATAAAGTACATTTAATTGTGTCAACAAAACTGCAAGTTTTCAATTCCTTTCTCCTCGAATTTTAAAACAAACTTTACAGGGTGCAGAATAATCCAAACAATACAAAATAACTAAAACAGTAAAAGCCAATAGCCTTGTCCATGCAGAAGCTTGCAATCATTTCCTTTTACAATTAGAAGCAATAAATTTTATTGCTCATCAAATTAATAATAACAGTAAAATTCTATCTTTGGAAAATATTTGGTTGTTAAGTAAAAATTGCACATAGTTTCGTTACCGTAGAATAAGTGACTTTGTTCATTAATATAATTTCTTTTCATTGATTTTTATTTTAAACGTAAAACTTATCGTTGTCGAATTTTTAAAAAAAATTAAACTGCAGATTTTTGTACTGTCTCTTAAATGTGAAAATAATCGACGAGTCGATAAAGAAGCGTAAATATTTAGTCAGAAATGGTATGAAAGCTGATTAAGCAGAGGAGCCAAAAAATTATCAGCGGAAAATATGCGAAAAATATAAAAACCCACCGACTAAGAAAAATGTTAAATATCCATTTTTGTCTCAAAAATTTAGATAAAATTTTGATTTTTTCAAATTTTGCGATGGAATTAATTCACAATTTCATAATAATTCGATGTGCAAGAAAACTTTTTTCGCCTCTGAAAAATAATTCGTGAAAAATTTTTGTCCGAAAAGTGTTAAGTTTTAAAATGTCAGCTCACATCCAACGAATAAAAAAAAAAAAAAAAAAAAAAGAAGAAGAAGAAAAAAAAACTGAAACTTTTATTATAGGGCATTATTTTTGTACTGCATTTATTTGTTATGAACCCGAGCTTCCATTCCATTACTGTTATCGTTCCGTAATGGCGGGAAAATTATTAGAAACTTTACTGCTCCATTGTAAAAAAAATATATTGTAAGGATTTATTATGGAAAAGCAAATTATAACGCGGAGATGATTAGGTTTCAGAAGACCATTAAACAAGTTTATAGAACTCCTGTGTATTGGTTTCGAATGACCGGTTATTTCAAGTATTCAAAGTGTAAAACGATCAGTTTTCATCCTGTGATACTTACCAAGCGGTTTCCCGAACCGAAGATCAATTCCTAATTTTTGACAACATCCCTGGAGGAGTCAAACGAGAAACACAATATTTTGGAATGAATTAAATATGTTATTTTCTTCGATATTTACAAAAAGGATTTTTAACGACAACATGAATTTTTTTTTTTTTTAATAAAAACATTGGCATTAGGACACTTAAAGGCAATTTATTTATATTTCATTTTATTTAATCTGACAGAAAGGTCTCTTGGATGGATGGAAGGACGCCTTAAATTCTTTTCTCCAAAATTTTTCGAAATTACTTTTTGTGCTCAGATTCAGTTTGAATCTTTTTAATCCCTTAAACATCTTTAGTTTTGCTTTGAGCATCACATTTTTCTTTTTCCTCCTCTTATCCCTTTTCATTTTTGCGAAACAATCTTCCCTTTCACATCAGCGATAAGATTTTCGACATATTTCCAGAGAAAAGAAGTATTGGGTTAGCCAGATGATGAGATTCCCAGCAAACGAAAATTTTTTCCTCGTTTACCACCGAATTCGTTTTATTAAATCTCCGGTGTAAGGGCGACGATGTACCGTGGATCGATTCGACTTCCATTCTATATCAATTATTTCCATTTTAACTTCCCGTTAATCCCGTAAATCCCGCATAAAGCAAGTGCGTTTCCCGTTTCGCCGAGAAATTTCGGTTTCCTCAGACGGGGCATTAGGACTCCCGTTGCACTCTTCCACGTCGGAAGGGAAGATGGAAAAAATAAGTCGTTTTCCGGTAATTTAAGAATCCCACAAAGCAAATCGTCGGCGTGCGAGAGAGTGGAAATTTGGGATTCGCGAGCGACGAGGGTGAGCCTCCTTCACCTCCCCCCCCCCCGATCCCGGCAGAAAAGGGAAACGGTATCCCCGGAAAAATTACTTTGTTGCGGAGCTTCGTGCCCGAAATAATTCGGAAAGGCGTTCGAGCCCGCGAAATTATTCGGCAAAATCCACTGGAAAAGATCATAGGTGGTTGCCTCGCACGTCAAATAATATGAAAATTATTGTAATTGATATTTATTATGCGGAGAAAGGATAAAAGAAGCCGCAAAAAAGGGAGTTAGTTAAAATAAAATTAAAAAAAAAAAAAAGGAAATCCAAGCGAAAGATGAAAAGGCCGCCTGACATATAAATATGAAAATTTTACCTTTCCACATACCAGTGGCGAGCAGTTTATCAGCAAACGAAAAACCTGGTGACCTGGAGTTTGTCTGTTTTTACCAAAATAAATAAATAACACCATCTGGTTATAATAAATAAAGAGCCAATTCACAAGGGGTAGAAACAGAAATTTCAAAATTATCCTTCCAAATTTTATCCCCTATTAGATCTCCACTGGAATTGTTTTAAATAATTATATCGTGAGGTAACATGGAATTGTATTAAAACATGAATTGATAAGGGATGGGGAAAAATTAAGTTTGAGGGTCGCTGCAACTAAATCGGGTGCTAACGGTCAAAGCCACATTTATTTAATCGAACAGCAAATACATGTAATGAAATGTTTTGTAATACAAAGCAAGCTCCGAATAACGAGTCCGAACTCGTTCATGACTTTATCTGCAACGGTAAAAATTACCCTTAAAATAATATTTGATAAAATAAATAAGTCAGCTATTTACACCTGAAACAGAATTCAATTTGCAAACGATTTATTTAGCATCAAAATTATAATTTACTCTTTAAGTTATAATAAACAAAAACTGCTTTTTTTTTTTTCTTGAAGGAGGTTTTTATCCCATATACAGATTTGGAAATTGAACATCCAGAACACTGTCAAGATAAATCTTCTTAAAATTTGTAAAACACGCTCCCCGGCAATTTATTTGGTTTGGATGTTTTCCAGTAGCGCTACACACGCATTATTTACCATTAAAGCGACTTTATTGTCGACTCCTCCTGGTTCTCTGAAGGACCAAACTATAACTGCTAACTATTATTCGTGTTATATTTGCCAACGCTCCCTGATCGAACATCCTCCGAACATCCGCGGTGCAGAAAATCAGACACTAGCTTCTTGCCCGGGAGAAGAAAGGGCTTTTGTGAACGGCGATCATTCTTCCGAAAACGGATTCCAAAATGTCACTTACAGAGGTGTACAAACGACAGATCCACCGAATGATCAACTGCGAATCATAACGCTGAGAACAAGAATCCTGCATACGGTCTCGAATCTTTTAGTATGGAAAATTCAACCGGTCACAAGTGAATGCCGTTCTGACCAAGGAAAAGGGTTGGGGTAGAGCCGGCTTGACGACCGACTCCGTTTTTAGGGGGTGGATACCGAACTTGTTTTCCTAAAGAGGGCCCGACTGCAATATATCTCTTGGAGTGAGATTGGCCGGCTTAACCCTGCGATGTGTCATTTTAAACCGTTGCCATTTATTTAAAAAAAAAAAAAAAAAAAAAAAACAAGCAGCCATTCAAGAATATCCTTCGTTGCTACTAATTTGTATTGCTCCTTTTTAAATGATCCAAAGCAAGCAATAATTGAGATCCGAATTGGCGGAATCGGATTCAAAGCGCCGTTTTATGCTCAGAGCTCCCGGCTCGAACCTAATTCAAAATGCGAATATGAAAATGACAAAGGAGAATGGAAGAAGGTCTGTGAAATTATGGAATTGAGTGGGAAGATTTGCTTCCCGAGATTTATCCGGGAAACGAAATTTTGTGGACCTTTCCGATCAACCTTTTGATTTCTTATCCACAGAAATCCCCTGCTAATTCTCCATGGATTGATTAGGCGATTTATTGGAGTTTTCCTGTTTTCTGTGACCACCAAGAGCGTTCAGTCTCTTGAAAATTCAACTTCAAAACTATTCTCGAACTCTCGAAAGTATTCGGATCTGGATAATTAAAACGCATTTTACTTTTAAAAATCTTCAAGCATCTCAAAGAAATTTCCAATATTGAAGTTGAATTCCTTTAGGAATTAAAATTATTGTTTTTAAACTCTCAGAAAAGAATTAGCACTTGGATTTTGCCTTTGTGCAATGATGAATTTTTGACTTTCATGACTTAAGCTGACAGTTCTTACATAACTCAGGGCAATTCTTATTAATTTAAATATGAAATTAACGAATTACTCGTTTCACTTTTTATTAGGCTAATAAATTATATAAATTTTTTAAAATACGTACATTAAATATATAACTAATTTAAGCATTCAATGTTTCTCACATGGTAAATAAACAAAACATCAAAACACTTTTTTTGTATCAAATCTATTAATATTCGCGGTAAAAACATTTCCATTAATTCATTATTTTTATGAGTTTCTACAATTTATAATAACTCAATAATAATAAATTATTTTACCGATTTCATAATATATTCAATAATAAAAACCTGAATAAAGAGTCCTTACAATTTGTGTGGCGTATTTTTTAATTTTATTTGTTTACTGACTTGCGTTGAAATTTGAAAAGCATCAGAAAATTAGCTGAATTACTTTGAAATGTATTTTAGTTGTTGTACCATTGCACTAAATATTAAATATTAATTTCGTTATATGAATCTCGTCTTTGAAAGTACTTTTTCATTAAATTAACAGGTTCAAGGTTCAACATTAACACATCAATGAAAATGTAATAATAAATGATTATCCTAAACGAATTATGCTGCATGCGCAAATTTGAAATGCTAAAGTTAAAAAAAAAAAGAAACCCTAACCGCATATTATGATTCGCGAAAAAAATCACAAAGAGAGCCATTCACTTGAAAATTCTGGATTCCAGCTATAAATTCAGCGACAGTTCAAAGCGGTTTGCCAACTTTTCCTAATGTAACAGTTCCGAACAAGCTTTCTGGTTTAAGAACTTGCACAATTCCAAAACATCCGCAAAATTGCATATGAAAGGTTATAATTCTTATTTCAACTGGCCCAGCATTATTTCTCAATGAGTGGAGGGTTTCTCCGTTCGCACAACGTCAAAAACGTGCAACCCGCACAATTCTCCGGTTTCGGCGGCCGCCTGGACAACGACAGCGCCCCTTAGGAACCGGAAGAAGTTTCGCCAACTTAACTCAGATCGGTGGACGATTGACCCGCAGAATTGGGAAGCTCGAGGATACCGCTGTCGAAATAAGCGCAAAGGAACGGAGAAATAAAACTAAAAATAAAAAAAAAAAAGGAAAATACTTTTGATTTCATTTGAGCTCGTGACCCGCGGATTTCCCTTTCACATCCATTTCCCATTCCTGTCTGCCTTTTACGACCGGTACCCCCCCCAACGGGTCCCCAACCGCCCTCCGGCGCGATCACGGCCCCGCTGTCGGCTACAAACCGCCGATCCGCAGTCTGCAGAAGGACCGCCACCCGTTGCTGAAACATTATTTTTCCTCTTTCGCCATCATGGATCCCGTCCACCTTAAGCGAGATCTCCTCCTGCGTTCATCAAATCAATTTCCAAAAAACCTTTAACCGTGCAAATTGAAAAGGGCATTTATCATATATTTATACTTCATTTGCCCGTTCCCCATTAGCGAACTCAAAAGGGTTTCGAATTTAACACAGTTTGGTCCCCCAATTTCGCAGCCGTGTGAGAAAGTCCCCTCTGGGTTTAATCGCTTCGAAAATTCCAGTGACTGGTTTTGAAATTGGAATTGAAGGCACACAGTTTTAAATTTTAACTTCCGAAATTCTTTAGGCTACGTAAAGCAGGAAAAGCCTTTGCCGTAAATCCAGTTAGTAACGTTTGAGTACACAATGGAGGCGATGTATTTCCATTTCCATTATCGTTTAAAAACTTTTTATGTTTGAAATTTTGCAAAAAAAAAAAAAAAAAAAAATCCAAGCGGAGGCATACTCCGCCGGTACTAACGAGCAATGCGAACTAACGAAAGCTTGAATAACTCTTCGGTTGCTGCGGGAACTCGCACGAACCTGTTACCTGCAGACTTTGTGCGTCCCGACGGAGAAAACAAGACCGGCGCCAGTGCTGTGCCCGATCGCGTGAAATGAACGTTCGCGCGGCAGGAAACCGCCGAAGATGCCCCGGTTCCAGATCTTGCGCGGATTGTCGAGCGGGAGAAATGCAGGACGAAAAAATTAATTTTTAATTTTAGGAAAGAGCCGGGGCAATAGCGAAAGACAATAAATGAACCCTTACGAGGGCTTAAATTTTTACTGTCGACTGAAAGGATTCTGGAACGGTTAAGTCGAATCATTTACTTGCTCCGAAGCGAGAGAATTTAAAGTAATGAAAGGAATATAAATAATTATCGCTCCGGGAAAATTTCGTGCCGTCGTCTGAGGCAAAGTCGCAACTTATGCGTTCACGGATATTTTTTTACCACTCAAATTGGCGAAAATAAAGAAAATCATACAAACAACAGTTATCCTTTGAAAAATCCGATTCCATCGTGTGCATCAGTAGACTTGGCAAGTAAAAAAGCGAAGCAGTATCTTGTGTTTAATAACATTAAAAGCATCGAATGAATTTATTCGAAAAAATACAACAACTTCGAACGGAAGACATGGAGAAGTATTTAAAGGACGTATTCAAACAATAATAATTTTTCTTCATTGAATTCTGCCTCAACAAAAGGTTTCTTAAAAACTCCTTTGTGCATTATGTCAAATATGAATGAAATTTAAAAAAAAAAAAGGAAAGCTTTAACATGTACTTAGCGGAAAATATTAAAACATATTTCTAATACGTACTATAACATCGAAATAAATAATTTTATTATTATTTTTTAAATTTTTATTTATTCAAAATATAAAAAATAAAAACATTTCTCAGAAAATTATATAAAAGACTTTAAATAAAAGTAATAGTTTTTTAATCACCAATGAGGGTCACTGACATGAGAAAACAATTTTTATCAATCTACATCTATAAAAACTCGATTGGAAGAGTTATTATGTAAAATTTAATAATAAGAACATCCAGATTTGCTTATTTGGGAGTAAAGATATAGAAGCTCCATAAAAATGACAGGCTGTTAAAAAGATTTATTAGCAAAATAAAATCGTCGCTTAAATCATCATTCCACCTACCCAGTAAAGCCTTTTTTATGGCAAGGCAAGTCCTAAATACCTGCCAATTTTCAGCGTCCGAAAGCATGATAATTTTAATGTGACCTAACAGGCGACAGCAGTACATTTGAGGTAGTTAAATACGTTGTTATATTGGGAATCTACGCAGATCCCGCACAGATGAATATAAAATTTATCACCATTCGCCAGGAGCCTCCATCATCAGGTGCTTTCCAGTCATCAGGAACAGCTCGTTTTACGTTTCCATTTTCCGCTTCCAGCCATCCGGGGGTGCAAAAGCGACGGGTTTTTTTGTCGAAATTATACGGCAGCGGACATATCAAAATTAGCTTCGCATCGCGAATGGGCGAAGGGAGCTTTCTAAAGTTACGAACGAAACGACTTCCATTAGGGCCACCTGATTTGGAGTTTTTCTTCAATTCGGTGGTGCACTTGCACTGATCCGGGGGTGTACACCGGGTACTGCAGCACGTTTCAGACGGGTCAACGGGGGATTTTTATCCTTAAAATTTGGAGGAGTACCTTGCCGAAATTCGCTTTATTCGCGCCGTTCCCTTTGAGCGAACTCCTGCTAAGAAGAAAAACACTGTGGAAACGCGAATTTGGGCATAGAAAAAAGGGAATTTTTTTTTAAAAAAAAAAAAAAAAAAACCTTTTTTCCTTCTTCTAAAAGTAAAAAAGTAAAATGTTTTGCATTTTAACTTAATTCTTGACATTTTTTTTCTTCTTCCTAAGTTGAATCGTTATTACAAAGCCCGTACGGCTCTGCTTAAATAATTCGAATTTGTTAAAAAAACACCGGAATAACTTCCATCTTTATCATGAGGAAAAAATTTTCTACTCCGCAACGCTTTCTTACGACAAAATTTGATTGGAAACGTTAAGAAAAGTAACTTTTTGTTCAACGCTTTTGACATGAATAAAGCGACTAATGCCACAAACAGCAATGTAGCTATGTAGTCAGCATGTCTCCCAACAATTAAGTCCAAGTTTCCTTTCCTTTAAGTGACTTAATAACCGAAAAGCAGACTTCGACAAGAGATTTATTTTCCCATCGCGAATGCAACTGCAAATTTTTCTCCTTTTTCCTTTTATATTTCTTCCATCTGAAAAATCCTTCAGTCCATCTCCGCACCGCGGTCTTCCGTCGCTTTTTCCTCGCTCGAAAAATATCGCGGGGCTAAGCTGCTGAAGCAAAGGCTAAATTTCTTTTGAAATACCGTAAAAATATTTTTCATTTAATGTAAATGCTCAAAAGAACATTCAATCGACGGGGAATATTGCTGAAATGCGATGATTCCGAACCGCAACGTGTTATTTATACGTACAGTTTATTTCGCGGTTTCTACCTTTCTTTTTTTTTTTTTATTTCCCCATTTTAAAAATTCGCTGTTGCTCATGAAATTATTGCCCTGGCTAAAGTGTCCGGTGCACTTTCAAATCCCGGAAGGTTATTAACGCTCGCGACAAGATACAACAATTTAATGCAAAAAAACCGATTTCAAAATTGGTTTCCGAATATCCGATTAACACATGGGCCAAGGCATGTCCATACCTTCGTTTTCTGAAATGCTTTTCGCAATTAGAACACAAGAAAATATTGGGAATTGTCAGGCGACGTCGTCTCGTATGAAAGGACCTCTCCCCTAGAAGGAGCCACCGAAAATCCCCGCTTTTGAGTTTCATATTTCTATTTGGGGCTTTCGAACGTGGAAATGGAATTTCGCGAGGCGCCGCTGCAATCTTCACTTATGCTCTCAGTGCCTCCTGATGTACGTCCGAAATCTTTTTTGGGAGCATGCTTTACATTTATCGACGAAACTCCCAGCTTCCGCCAGCAATAATTATCGATCATCCCTGATAATCAACGGGAACGGAATACAAATCACTGGAACTGCGCTTTTCAAGTTGCTTAAAAAAAAAAACTGGAGTAATTTGAGAAATAAATAAGAGTCCGTACGTTGAAATTAAAACGGTAACAGCGAAATATAATCAGCGGAGAGAGAAACGGGAAGAAAACGGCCTTATCCAGGGCGGAATGATATACTGCAGTTATTTATTAGAAGATGAGAATTTGGCTCGTGACAGGAGAATTTCGGAAAAGGCAGTGAGGCAACTTCAGTTTGAACCGACGGTTAAACTGCAGCGAGGGTATGCTGGAGGCCTTATGTAAGCCATAAATTATATTTATGGTGCGTGCTTGGTTCATCTTAAAGAGCCATTGATCTGACCACTCGCACGGTTCCGGTGTCCCTGATGGAAAATTTTCATTCACTTTTTCCGCGTTGCGTGGATTCCCATTAAAATTCGCTCGACTCAAGAAAACTCCCGCGCTGATTGGGAAAACCAAATGATTTATTGTATTTTGCTAAAGACAAGAAAAATCGATTTTGTTTTCTCATTTTTTGCTAATGCAAGAGATTATTTTCGCATTGAAAAATTGGGCAGTCAGTATTTTTGTATACCGAAGTGAATTCTGTCAAAATCGACTATTTTCCATGACGTGAAAAATTATTTTCATGTTCCACGAATGCCCCCACGAAACGATTGGTTGAAAGAGTCAATATACGTATAAACATTTTGGCTATTGTCGGAAAATGCCTAAATGAAAAATGAACAGTCATTTCCAAACTAAACTTTCAACCTCGTGCGGATTTTCAGTTTTGCTTACTTTCTTTATAAATTGGGAATCACGTTGAAATTGCTTAGGACGCGCTCAAAAGCTGGTATTCTTAATTTCTGCACAAAGCAGGAAATGAAAATATTCTGATGTCGATGAGATGTACAGGATCAAGATGTACCTAAACAAGAACAGATAATTTTCTGACCATCGTTTGTGCCCTGTTTTTCTTTCGTTTCACCAGTCCGTAAAGCTCGAAATTTTTCTTCGTTTTTCAAAAATTTATCTGAAATGTTCCAGCTACGACTTTTAATTAATTATTATTAACTAAGAAAATTCGATAATTAATACCCCATCTTTGAAACCAACAAATAAAGATAAATTCAACAGCCCTTCGCACCTTTTTCCCATAGCAATTAGCAGACACTTTGCATGTAGAGAATGTATTCGTTGTGCATAACAAATCCAATTATCTTTCCTTTCCAGATACAATTTCAACTCTTGCGTTACATTTTAAATTCCGGTTAGGTTCATTTCTAAACATATCTCACTGATAATGACGATATTCTTTAAACTTCGATAGTTAACGCGCTGCATTATCTAAATAAATAACTTCTACAAGTCTGTTTTGTATTTAAAAAAAAAATTCTTTTTTAATACAAAAACATTTTACCCAGAGAACAATGCTTGCACCTCGGAAAGTAAATTTAGTGAACAAATATTGAAATCTATTTTCTTTTACATTACCTTCAGAAAAAGCACGCTGTTTTACATATGAATGCCAAGTAATTATTATAAAGATTGCTCCGTTCGAAAACTTTATAGAATGTATCTCAAAGAAAGAGCAACTTGGGTTTTCCTCATAAAATTCACTCTAAAGTTTCAAACTGCACCTACAACGAAATATTTGATCAAAGTATTACATTATAAGTAATCTGATTGATTTCAGCACTTAAAAACTTTAAAGGAGTGAACTTTATTATATTTTTATGGCAGCAAAATTCAGATGAACTGCAGTTAGCAACTTTTCTGCGTTAAATTCCAGGGATTTTGTGATATCCTCCTAAAGCAAATCATAACGTTCACAGCAAATTTTCAAAGTCGTTTTGCCGAAAGCAATATATATTAGCAATAAATTTGCGACGTTTGCCGCGTGATATTTAACCCCGAACAATTTTCCCTCATTTCACATTGTGATTCCTAAAACTTCGCCGCAGTCTTTTGGTTGCACTCGATGACAAAAAGATGCTTTAATTGAAACTTAAAACTTCTATTCTTAATTTTTCTTTTAATTAGCATTTTCCATTGTCATGCAAATTTGCCTTTTATTGAAATAGTCGAGCTCATGGTTTTGCAAATGAAAGCGACTTATAAAAATGAAAATTTTGGAACGAAAAAAAAAAAAAAATCTTCTGACAAGCTTCTTCCGAAAAGCTAATCCAGACAACAACAAAAAAAAAAAAAAATACATAAAATTCTTTCTTTTCTTCTGCAAAATTATTCTTAAACCATCATCAATTATGAAAATGCTAACTCGGTTGATTAGAATTTATTGCTAAGGTAAAAATGTACGAGGATCAACGAGAGAGAAGCAAATAATGATAGGCAGGGAAACGGAATTTCAGGGGACGAAATTTAAAATTGCAAGACAGGTTTATGCATGTGAATAAGAATTATTTTTAATGTTACAGAATTACAAAATATTTTATGGGTCATTTAAAAAAAAAAAAAAAAAGGCGATACTTTCAGAACTTAATTCATCAACACTGGATACGGTATGTCTCTGATTTGAAACGCTTAAAAATATTAATCAAAAATGGCATTCCTTATAAATACCTGCAAACTAAAATTCTAAAATTCTGTCTACGTTTCCCATAATTTTTATTTTTCCTTTTTTCAAAGAAAGCTCAACTGTAATTTCTGTCGTTCAACATTCCGGTCTGGAACCGTTTATCCCGGGATCCCAGGATACAAAAGAAGCGGGCAAATACGAGAATCCAAAATTATGGCCAAATAATTTTTTTGATAATGAATACGAAAGAGGAAACCGTCAAATCCAGAATGAAGAAATGATATATGCACCGGAGCAAACTGCTTTCATGACATATGAGGACAAACGGGATAAGAAACCAAGATAAGGGAGTATTTTTATAAAAGTTAAATGACATGCATTTAGTTTGAAAAATATTTTTCTTGCGCGAACCCATATCGGGACATTTAGCTTTAAAATATGACTTGCCTCCAACTTTCGTTACAGGTAAAATATAATATCCTGAAATTAAAATTTATGAGTTTATCCTGCAAATGAGAACGATTAAAAGTAGCATTATAAGTCAAGATATGCAGATGGGAAAGATTTCCGGATGCAAATGGCATTCATTTCATTGAATCCGGAAAATCATTTTGCGCATTATGCATATGTACACATGTATACATATATATATATATTTAATATTCTCATTTTGTGACGTTAACGAATTTTAAAATAACAACATAACCAATCAAAATAGCGTCGCTATCAACGTAAATAAATGACTTCAGCCGACTTTGTCAATAATTCGACAGAGGCCCGTTTTATTTTAAATCGCGAATTATTTCCCCCGAACGTCGGGAAGATTCATACCTGACAACAGGGCAAATTACTTAATCCCTTAAATTCGCGAGAAACATAATGTGAAACCTTAAAATCCACTGGACTTTTCCCAGCGCGAGGTACCAAAAAAGAAAATTTTTTTTTTCCTTTTTACCTTTCGCACGAGCAGATCCTGCCTCCTCGATAATGTTGCCCCGCGTTCAATAAAAATTAAGCGTCCGACTTTGCCTGGGAATAAAATTTTTTTCCCCCATCCGGCAAAACCATAAAAGCCCATCGAAAATCGTTTGCAAATCCCGAAGATGGTTTTAATCTAACATAACGTGAAAAGACAATGGCAGAAATTCAACGGGGTAGGAGGAATTGAATCCATTCCCTTCTGAGGCTCTTCGCGACGGGGATGAACGGGGAGGATCGGGCCAGAAAAGTAAATCAAATTTCTTTTTCCTCGGCGGCCTCCCTCCCGGTCCGCGATATTTTTATCCAGAAAATGGCGTATTCCAACGTCATTTCTTCCTTTTTTAAAGCATCCGGAATGTAGGGGAAAAAAAAACAATGGGGAAAGTTAACATTTTCGCTAAATGTAATATCCCGCTGAGTTGAGAGAAAAATCCAGGAACCGGAAAAAAAAATAAAGGCCTTTACGGGAGCTACACATGTAGGGTACCTCCTAAATCTCCAGCAAAGCAAAATTTCCAGAGGGCTGCTGAAAATACGAAAATTATTCGAAATTTTTTTAAATACTGACGAACGTGACACTTTATATATTCAAATTTCTTGAATGTATTTACATAAATTAAAAGTCATTCGGCAGAAGTTACATGGCCTGAAACGTTTTGTTTTATTTTATTATTATTATTGTTATTTTTTTTTTTTTTTTAATACGGGAGAAGTGAATAAGACAATGCAGATGTTAATGCAGACAGTTAGAACCAGCGAATACATTACGCAAGGGAGCCAGAATATGAAATGAGACTAAACTTAACGGAGTAATGCTAATTGCTGAGAGAGTTTCCGGGTGTCAAAATATGAAACCTCATAGAAAATGTAAAATGCTAAAGATGTATCATTAAACTATAATAGAGCTCGAACTGCAAAAATTAATTTTTTACTAGGGATCAAAATATTTTTTTTTTTTTTTTTGTCGAAATACGTGAGGATGAATTACTTCGCTCTACAAACAATATTATTTGCCATTCTTTAAACCGTCTGCGACAAAAGAAAATAAAAAAAAAGTTGTTTTTTTCAAATGCGCAAAACCATATAGCTGTGCTTTAAATTAACTACAGCACCGGCAACATGATGAATTTGTAAAAAGAAAGAGTAAAATATGGTTGAGTTTAGATATTAAAGTACATATTGGAGCAACATGCAAAAAGCGGTCGAGAAATGCCGAATGAATCTTTTTTTTTTTGGGGGGGGGGGTGCTAAGGGGAAATATTACGCGAACGGAAAATTTTTTTTTGAAATTTTTTTCAAAATTCGTCCCCGTATCCTGCAGCTAAAAAATTTTTTTTACATCCAGGAAAAAAGACTTAAAGTGTACAAAGCTGTCTCTATTTGTTTTGAGGTCTCCTTGCAATATCGTTCTCGAGGCTTGTTCCACAACTATCGGAAGACCGATAATCAATAAATACAATCGTATGAAAAAATAAAATTTTCAATTTGTACTTTCCCTTATTCAAAAGGGAAATCACGTCACAAATGATGTCTGCAGGTAGCTGTGATTCTTCGCAATGGATGAGGAGAATCTTGCTCGAAATCCATTTAGTCCCGAAGAAAAATTGTGAATATGTGCACGTTATCACACACAAAAATATTGAATCAAATAAATTTTGTAATGAAATAATTCCCTTGAGCATTTTTATTTAATCGCTGTAAAAGAAACAGATGCATATGAGATTAAGAGAAAAGTAAAATATCTTTACACTAAATGCCAAGCATAACGTTATAAATTCAATGCAGGTTTACATTAATAAACGGCTTATTTTATATGAAACATTTTGTTTTAAATTACTTTTGCGATAACGTATAATTTTATAATTTTCCGAAGACGAACCGGACAAGATGAAACGGATTTGCATACATCGTTTCAACGCCTCAATGCCGAAAAAGAAAAATTTTTCACTATTTAAAGCAATTTTTAAATTTAAAAAATAAAAAAAAAATGTATATATACGCATATCAATGAAAATTAATGTATTAAAATCTATAACATTACATGTTCAAAGCACACTGCGACGCCTTTTACTAACCTGAATCATCATAACATACAGTTGTGATAAAATTTTAAAAATATTAACGATATTATAATGGATTTTTATTTCAGGCCGTAATCACTATGCTGAAAATGACAAATTTAATTAACTATCTAATTATTGCTATAACCAGATGGCAGTCATTACCGATAAATTAACATGGAAGATTAGGTCAAACTAATCCTCTTGGAAAAATGATGCCGAAGGATTTCGGAAAACTGAATTTTCCGTTTCGAAAAGCTTCGAGAGCTTCTCGGAGAGCTCCCCGTCATCCGGACGTATTAACTCGACTACATTATGATGAATGTCGTTTAATGATGATTAAGGGAGAGATTGTCACGTCCTCGCACGGTTTCACGATCCGTGTTTAACATCAAGCCGAAGAGAATTTTCTTTAAGGTTTTGCGGAAAAACCAAATTTGCGAGAGCCTCGGTTAAAGTGAGGAAAATTCCCTTTCGTGAACGGGCAAAAGATTTTTTTTTTTTTTTTTTTTTTCTTGTGGAGTTCTTGCCTTGCCTGCGTAGGGATGCAATAAAAACAAATACGTCTCCGTGGATTTGTTCGGCGGACGGGGTCTAAGGACGCGATTTTCAGCAAAAGCCCCGAACCGCATTTCTCTCCTGTTGTTTTCCCATTTCACTGTCCGCGACACCGAACTCCGCATGTCACGCCCTTTGCCGTGCCGCGAGACGAAAGCCAACTCCGAAATGAGCGCATTTTTTTTTCTTTTTTTTTTTCTTCCTCCCGTCGGCTCGACAGCGAAAACTTCTTCCGTTTGTGCGGGGCGGCGGCTTGTCCCACAGGGACCCGATCGGAGATCTCCCGCCGAGACGCTGAATTGGTAAGCGACGGATGCCGATCCCGCTTTTCCGTTTGCGTTTAAGAACTTCCTGCGGGAGGACCTGCTTTAAGCTAACTAGCTGAATCCCGGCTTAATTAATTGCGGATTGATTTCGGTTGAATCGTGTCCTGAGCCTCGTCCGTTTCAGCAAACTGAAAACAAAAAGGAAATGCGGAGCACGTCAACGAACGCATTCTTGAATTCCGGCTTGGGCCTTTTTATCAACCGCAGCGCGGACGGAGACCCAAGCGTTGCTGCCCCGGTCTTCGCCTGCGCGGTTGTTGAAAATTATGCATGTGAGTGAGATGTTAAAAAAAAAAAAAAAAAAAGGTACGCAAAGTAGTTTTTAACAAAATAAAATTTATACGTAAAGTAAATACATAAATTTAACGAAATATTTAATATTCGCATCAGATGGCAGCTCACGGTATATAAAAAGATTAAATGTAATTTAAAATCTACGAAAATCGGTCATGAATCTTTTGTTATTACAATTAATAATAAATACGTCATATTAATGAAACAACTTTTTAGCTTCGAATGCATTATCTTATGAAGTCGAAATTACCGCGTTTTTTTTTTCCATAAATCTCTACTATCAATTGAATTCTCGATATTTTCGGGAGGCGCTGGAAACCGGAGTCCAAACTCATATTTGGACGTATTATATATATATATATATATAAATAATTTATGGAAATATTTTTACGATATTTCGTAAACTAAAATTTTTAATCGCGTTATCTTTCCGAAGAAAATTCAAATTACTTTACGATCAGTGGGACTAAAAATATCAGACCGATTTATATCCGCCGGAATTGTATTTTCATGTGAGATTTTTGTCCAGTTGAAAGTCTTCGCCTGTCCTCCGGTTCACCCGGCTAAAAGCAGAATTTGACTCGGAACCGTGTATCTTTCCTGAAGATCTGACAATGCTGCACATCCAATGAAGTTGCAACGTACCATGCGGAAAACGCTGACGCGCCAAGGCGTCTTATTTCGATGGAAACCTGAAATAAAGTTTTCCGGTCGGATCCCCGACAAGGTAGATTTTCAGCGCCGGCGGATTATCGTCATGCGCTCGAACCGCAAATGTGCGGCACGCGATACGTGAAAAAAAAAAATAATAAGAAAAGATAAATTTTCTGAAAGCCTAGGTACAACGTCCAGGAAGGTATAAGTTTTATTTTTTCGAAATACGTCGAACTTTTGAAATTTTGATGCTTGCGCCACCCGCCGGAGAAAGTTTTGATCTAATTATCAAGAAACGTTGTGCCGTTACGATAATTTGAGCTGCGCGAAAACTTTCCTCTTTATATGTTCAATAATTTTCATTGCAAAGTTGAATTTTAAAATTTGTTTCACCAGGAATCGCGACCGGGAGCATCCCGAAAGAAGATCTGCGCATAAATTTTCAAAGGCGCTCCAACTCCATAGCTGTCGATGCACGGAAAATGCGTTAACTTTGATTTTCCCCCGGGCTCCGCGCGGTGAGCCAACAGTCGTCGGATTTTGAGGTAAAGGCATTCTAATGCGCCCGTGTTCTTTTCGATATCGCTTTACCTGTCAGCGTATTCGGTAACATCGGCAAGAGGCAACATTTCCATTTCTGCATTAACTCGATCATCGGAGCTGTAATTTTATTTTGAAAAGCTTAATTAATTAACTTAATTTACCGTTTGCGAAGATGAGATAAATTGAGGCGATAAAGTCATCACCATTAATGGCGGCGCGTTAGATTAAGAACTTAGTTAACCGCGCGCTTGCCGTGTGAACTCTTCGATTGGGACAAATCGAAACCCCTTTACTCGTTTCGAGGCATCCCTTTCCCCGTGCGAAGGGGTGGGTTTGTGGCCCTTTTGGTCCAGTTAACCGGTCTGAGGAATCCTCCTCTGCATCGAACCCCTCCCGAAGAGTAACGATTTAGGCTCCGGGTCACGTACTCAAAACTTTTGGGTTATTTGATGAAGTTACTTAAGCCGAACCTTTTTCCAGTCGGTTCTTGCACTCGTGAAAAGTTCCCTCTCTCGTAGCCACGGGTTCCCTTTTTACATATCCTTTTTATGTCTCCCTCTTCCCCGCTCAGAGCTTTTGATATTCAATGTTACATTTCTTAATCGCGAAAAAGAGTGTCCCAAGAGAAAACTTTTCAAAAGTTTCCTCCTCGCTCTCCCCGATCTTCCTCGTAATGACGGTCTTGAGAAATTTTAATGCGAGGCGAATTTGCCGGGGAAAAAGTTTGAACGCGGCCGCCGATTGACGTGGAAGGAGAACATTCGATCCTTAAATCTTTGCATAAGTTATTTCTCATCCTTTATTCCCGCTGAATATTATTGTTCCATCGGTATTAATCACGCGGGACAATATTGCTTCGTTATTAAATGCTTTTCCCGCGCCCAACGCGATGTCGGTCGAAAACATTAAACTTTAAAAATGACTAAGATCATCATTCGCAGCCATGAATGTTTTCCCCACTGATAGATTTATTAATTTTATGCCCGCCAAACTTTTTTTTTTTTTCCACACTTTGAATATTCGACAGAGATATTTACAGCGTGGCAGAAGAGAAACGGGGCGGGGGAAATGTTAGCCCAGCAAAAATAAGTTTAATTTCCATTATGTGACAGTGCAAAGTGGAAAATTCCTCCGAGGCTTCACACAGAGTGACAGTGAACTGTTAATTGTCATTACTCGTTTTACAGTTGAAGCATTGCGAGTTTGAGCTTCATAAGAAGTTTTATACTTTTGGGAAAGTATAGCAATCTGCGGATTTCGATAGATAAACCGCAAGGAGCAGTCGACTCTCTGAAAGCTTTGCCTTCCGCTTTGTCTAGCGAAGAAGCAAGACTAACCGGGAGACGCATAATATGCCGACGCTTCTGAAATCGGGATGCCGAGTTACCCGATCGGGGACGACTCGGTTCTTTCCCAGTCGGAAATATTGGCATCGAAAACTGAATTTCCCGAGACGCAAAACTGGATGCCACGATAATGGGAAACCCGGGAAGTTTAGGTACGTGTCAGGGATGAATAAACGGATTAAAAACTTAAACTTGATGTATATATTACTAATATGAAAGATAGAGGGAAATTGAATTGTTCCGAGTTGGGAATGCGAATCGTGGCAATTTCAGCTGTTCAATTTGCAATAAAAATTTTAAATCGGTTATCCCGGTAAAGCGTTTTCGCCTCCTTCCCGGGCGAATGCCCAGGAGAAATGTTTGCCGTTAATGTTATATTTAATTACTGGCGACGAGCAAGGAGGATTCTTCCATATCCGATGTTCGCATTTCATGGGACTGTAGCGTTTCCTTGCCGAAAAAAAACGCTGAAAGTGTCGAATCTGATTTTCTCCTTGAAATTTCCCTTTATCCCGGGGAAAAAAAAAAAAAATTTATCCAGGAGAAAAAAGGGAAATTCTGGAAGTTTTCCAGCAAATTGACCATTTCTCTTTTTTAATATTCAGAATGTGTTTTGGAGTTCAAAAAAGACCAACTCTAGGAAAAGCAATTTCACTTTTGGTTAGATTTGTCCGGGAAAAAGAATGGTCCCGGTCAAATTTCAAATGCCTTGGTTTAACCCCCGTTGGTTTATGGCCGCGTCGTTCTTGCGCTTCGACGTGAACCGAAAGCGTCTTTTCCAGTTCCGCTCACCTTACGGTCAGGCGTCGGTCATGGTAACCTCTTGATGAAACAAATTTTTGCACTTTCCACGTTTTTAAACTGATTCCGCGTCTCGCGGCCGAACGCTCTCCCCCCCCCCCCTCCCCCCCATGCTGCTCTCGCTTCCGTCTCCATGCAGATCGCTGCTGCCCTCGATCGCAGGTACCGATCGTCGCATCCGAAATTATGAATTAAAATCGACCATCTCGCGATCATGCGTCGCTTAGTGGGATCAGCGTGATCCGGAGATCACATTTACGCTACTCCGAATGAAGAACCGACGCAGATTTCCAAAATGAGGCCTTAGCTTTACGAAAGGAGTTCGATGTACATTTCGCGTTATTTATAATTTACGACAGAGAAAATCGGATGGAAGATAAAAATGTCAGAAACTGAGAAGCACTTTCCAATATGGCAATGTATAATGAGATTAATGTAGGGTTGATGGTTTTCCACCACCCTATAAATAATGCTGGCTGAACATTTAAATTCCGACAAAATATTCCCTGCTCTATTCATCAGAAAGTGGCGTTTCTTGTCTCTGCCCCATTCTCCCATTGTCAGAAGTAATTCTATTAACCGCATACATATTCTAGAATTTATTTCTGAAATCGAATCACTTCAAGATGGTTCCCTGAACCTTGTTCCAAAAGTTGCAATACGTTGAACAAATTTGTATTGGGTACATCAGCGAGAGTGTTTGTAGCCTCAATCCGGTAATTCAAGCATTTTTTTTTTTTTTTTGATACAAGGCAATAATAAAATTCGCCTCTTTTTTTCACATGTAATGTTTTTACGTTAAATTTTTAATTTCAATGAAGTCAAAATAAAACCGAAAGCAAACAATTGTCCGAGATACGAGAGAGTGCGGGATTTTTATAGTCGTCCGCATTTGCCTATGCGATAATGATTGATGGTTTGTAATATTTTTCCCCCTCTCACTACCCCTTTTGCTATAATACTTCGGAAGCTTTTCGAAAACCACTTGTTATTTCGAAAAGTAAAAACCTTTCGTTTGCCTCATAGCCTCATTAAGCTTTGAAACTTGTTTAGAGGACGTCGAAAGAATTTTGGGCAAAGCTTAAAAAAAAGTCAATTTTTAATATTTTCGGTTAAAGTTCCAGAATTTCCTCTTCCTGCAGCTCCTTCCACAAAACAGAACATTGAGCTGACATTAAACTTTTCCCAGGAGAAATTGCACGGCCGACTTTTAAAATTTTAACATTAAATGCTCCTTTTGGTTATCCCCCGAATGTACAATTGCTTTTTACTCTGCACTTTTTTTCAGGTGCACAGGATTTGACATGTTCTTTTAAGTACCTTCGGTGTGAATTAAATATATTCATCGTTTATCATTATTTGGTTTCGAATCTTTGTTTTTTTTTTCTTCATTTTATACGTGTCGCGTCGTGGTCTCCCAGTTTCGCTTTTCGTTATATAAATTCAAATTTGCAATTTAATGCATCTGATATTTTGCTCTCCACATAAAGGATCGGATGTAAATATTTTAATCACGTTCTTGGAAGATATGCGAACTGGAAAATTACACGAGTATAATGACGTTTTTCGCAATAGAAAATCACTTGCAGAAATTCACGATAATCATTGTCAGTAATGATTATGCATAAATGTACGGTGCATCATGATATGTACGTAAGCATAGGTGGATACTATAGAAAAATTTGATCGCTGTGGAAATGGAGAAAGGCTTCAGAGCATCGTGCCGTACTGTATTAGTGGCATCCAAATGGTGAGCAGGTTTCGCGTTTTGCTTTTATCAGCGAGGAAATGCTGTAACTTATGGTAAGGGAATTTCTTCACACGTCTAAGGAGCCCTGTTTTCTCTTGTGTGACTTCCTCTTTAGCGGGCCAACTTCCATTTCCAGTTCGGCTCCAAAAATTTTTACATACGGCAAGTGAAAAAGGTTAATTACGGATTTCCCTTTCATTTTATGTTAATTTCAGCTAAAGCGGTCACCTGTAAATTTTCTGGGTTGCGTTTCGGCCGCGGTCCAGTCCCCAGGGGAATAACTACATTAAGCAGTGGCGGAGCAGCAAGGCGAAGGTGTTGCAGTAACACATGGCGGATTAAGCTCAAAATCGCGAAAAATCAATTGCGGAAATCCTTTGATAAATAATAAGGCCCTTTATTTCTTCACCTATCGGGGGGAAAAAAAAAAAACCTTTTTTTCTTTCTCATTCCTATTTCATTACAGAAAATAACATTTGGAAACATGAAAATTCCGCATTAAACTTTTAATTGCTTCATCGAACTCGGAAAGTTCATGCAAGAGTCACTCTGTAGTAGCGAAGGAATGAAAATTACACGGTTAGCTAAAATACAACTCTTACCTCGCGAATGCATTAATATAAATACATGATATTAAAGCGACTGCAAAAGTGAAAATTTTCCTTTTTCCATGTATTTCTTACTGCCATTCCTGAAAGGCGAATTGCTTTCCGTTCTCGGACACGTCAAGCAGCGGCAAACGCGCCTGTTGCGAGCATTCAGACAGCCAACCGGTTTCGGTTTGCGCCAAGCATACCTTTAACCGATTAATTAGTTGAAAAGTTAATAATTCAAATGCGAAATTCGGAAAACTTTTAAAATCCAAGTTTATAATGCTCCTCGAATTCCCCGCTGCGAACCTCGGTGGTACCGTAAATTTAAGGCATTCGCTCGCGGTAGGCAAAACCCCGAGAAATTCGCTGCCCCCGTGGAAAATTTCTGTGATGCCCCCCCCGGAATGATGCGCGCGGGCGCTCGGCCACTTCCCACCCCGAACGGCAGCGGGGCCCGGGTTCGCGACCCGAAACGCGCCTCCCTCGGCCGAAGAACAATCCTCGGGGCCCTCACGGCGCGGGCGGTGTTTTATTTCGGAAATTTTTTTTTTGCGGGACCAAAAACACTGAAAAATTTCACATCCCCGAGCGGACTAAAAAGAAAAAAATTACGAACCTGAAGAACATTTTTTATCCTTTTCAAACGGCAGCCGTTCGCCAAGGCTTTTTTTTTTTTTTTTCTCAAACTCGACTCATTTATCATTTTTCACTTTGCCGACATTTCATTTAATTTTATTTAGATTTTCTTATTTATTTTTTTTTTTTTTCCTTTCCGTCCTCCTACCTTTTCACCTGTTTCAGGACCGTCCTTTCGATGCGCAGACCCCCGGCTACGCGGCCGGGAAAAACCCGAAATTCAGCGCCGAAGCCTCTCTCCCGAATTTCCCCCCCCCCCCGGAGAAATACCCTCTGGAATGGGGTGTGCACGGCACTGTTGTTCACTGCTTCAAAGGCAGCGCGACTTTTGCGGCCGCCCCGACCAATGGAAGCGCGCGTTAAACCGCAAGAACCTGATTTTTCTTTGGGAAAATTTCCCGTCGCGAGGCATAAAACTGCGCTCCTGAATATCTGACGCGGACAGCGAAGTTTGGCCGGAAAAAAGGGATCGGTAAAAAGAAACGCATTCGTTAGACGGACAGGTAGGATGAAACATGGCTCGGGATTAAAAGGAAAACCCTCCGAGAATTAAATTTTTCAATCTTCTTTAATATCTTTGAACTGTACGAAAACGGGGAAAGTAAACCAGAAAAGGCAACGATTTTGCAGCAGTTGTAGCTGCGAGATTGGAAATTTTATTCTGTGAACTTCTTTTTCTCCTTTGATAGTCTTAAACTCTTTTAACCTTTTTGCAGAATCTCTTCCCTTTCTTGCCCAATTTAAAAAGCTTACCGTCTGTTAGCAAACAGCCATCGTTTATAATAACCGGTCTTAATTATTTTGCTCGCCATTAAAATAAACTGAAAAACTAATGCAAATCTTTCGCATCGATTAACTTATCGAAAAAATTTTTTTTTTACTTTTTAATCCAATGCACAACGTAAGTACATTTGGAGCTGCGTTTCGTTATTAAAGGAAAAAAAAAAAAGAAAATTTTCCTCCCATAATGTACGTGACAATAATAAAGTTCGTGTATATATATGAGCCTCGTACGAACATTTTTGATACGGAAAGAGCCGCAGATGTATTTATGAACCCGCAGGGTTCAGAACTAATTTCAAGTTGATTAATGTCTATTCATCAAATATGGTAGAACAATAATTAATTTTCTTTATTCAGCACTGTTTTCCAGTACCGTGCATCTTTCGCTGCATAACAAACTGGCATTCTTAAAGGGTAGGAGAAAAATTTTTTACTTTCGCGTTTGCTTCTCTCTGCTGTAACTTCCGTTCGCAAGTGGCGCACGAAGTGAGTCCGGGTCCGTTCGAAACTTCGAAAAAAGATCCGTTCACTTTTGAAAAAGCGGTCAAATGCGTGTTCTCCCGCGCCTCCGCTTTCACATTTGAAATGCAAGAGCGCGGACGAAAGCATGCTCCAAGAGTGGAGTGTCGCGTGGAACAAGTAGTGGGGACGGATAAAAAAAAAAAAAGTCAGCTGCGAAGAGTATTCTGGGTCAAATTCCGCGCGGAAGATCGCTGAATGACCGGTGAACGTGATGCTGACGCTGAGGAAGAGTTGAAAATTCTCCGCGAAACCTTTTTTGCCGCCACTTTCGTTTCTTGCCGCTCCCAAAGCTCTCCCATTCGTTTCCGCTGCGGGAAAATTGATTGCCGTCTCCGCAGAAGCAGCGGAATATGATGGAGCAGTTTTGTCATTCACTCTCCCATTTGGGGAATGATTGATTCCTGACCGTTTTCTTAACTTCTGCAATAATTCAATTCCTTCTGCCCTCTGCTCCCTTTGGAAATTATACCGGAAACTTTTATTTCATAATTTATGATTCGGCCCTTGTGCCCGAATTCTATCCCGAGATAATTTTTAAAGTTTTAATAACATTATTTTCGTAATATGTTGCGTTGTAACGATGTTTTACATCCACGTCATCTAATGATATTTTCTAGTCGTTTATAATAGAAAATTAAGGTAATTTAAGACATCCTAATTTGTTTTCAACTTGGTACTTTTTAAATATAAAACTGGATAATTAAATTATATAGCATCTGTGATATTCGATTCTACATAATGATAAGAAACCACAGCCCGAGTTAAATTTCTTATTATGTATTGCGACACATGTTTTCGTTAAACTCGAAAATTTATAATTTGTCAATTATTTCAATATCGAATTTTTTTTTTTTTTATTACTTAAAAACTCTTAATTTACTAAAAGATGTGTCGATTCCTTCTTATACGCGTTTCTTGCCATGCAGATATTTCCATAAGAAAGCCGTGCAATCTAAAATTCAATACGATCCGAATCACCATTCCTTTCTTTTTAACTTTCAAATTTCATTAAACTTCCACAATATTTCCACTGATTTTCCTTTGGTTTGAAAAGAAAAAAATTTTCCATTTAATTGCAGTGTAGAAATACAGGTTTTCCTTTATTCAATTTTTTTTTTTTGTCCACAATTTCTTTTGCCATTGAAACTAATAATACAGTTACTGTGATTAATTAAACCCTTGGCACTAACATTGAAATGCGATTTCCCGAATTTTCTTTATTGTGGTTCCATCAGAGAAACTTCGTTTCAGTTAAAATCGCACAGATCTCGATTCGGAATTAATGAATAAAAAAGCCGAAAACAGGACTTAATAGTTGCTGCTCATTACTAATTACTGGATTTTTTGAATTCCCTCGCATTTCAAGTGATATCGATGAACATTCTACTTCACGGTGGCGAACTCTTCTTGGGTAAAAAAATTTGATTTGTACCTGTGTCCCCGTTTAAAATTTACAATGTTCACCTTCCAAGATTTTGAATTTTTCTTTTTTTTTTTTTCTCATCCTTAAGTCTTGATACGTAAACGCGTATATTTCTTCCTTTCCTCGTGTCACTGCAACTTATGAACTACATCATTTAAGGTGCTACATTATTTGCGAATTACATCATAAATATTTAATAATTGATCTCGACTGCATTTGAAAGAGCGATGAAGAGAAGAAAAATTGCGAATTGGCTCGCGATGCGAGCCGGTTGTCTCGTACTAACCCGGATTAGGTGGAATATGATTTTCCGGGATGCATACGCTGCTAGGCATCTCTCCTAATTTACAAATGATAAGTTTTAAGTCTGAAATAATAATGAAAAACAAAAAAAAAATAAACAAACCTCGTTTTGAAGAAGAAATAAAACAAATATTCATCCATTAGTGCGCCTTTTGATAATTTTAATTCATCGTCTGGGAAATGATTGCGAGTTTTCCCCATAACAGTGCGTATCAAGAGATTTCGGATCAACCTCTTTGCCAGTCCTGGAGATGCGAGGAAACCGTAGAGAAGAAGAATTTGTTCCTGTACATCCTCATAGCGTATCTTGTACATCAGCATCAACAAATCACACTTGGAAGGATAATCTTATTTAAGGTTGCTTAAAAGATTAGAAAAAAATATGATTGAAGATTTCGTGAGCTTCCGAGTGCCTCGCAATAGATATAGGTATTAAGATGGAATTTCGTGAAATCTTCTTTAATCCATTTTTGCCCTCTGTCCTCGTATTTTCTGTTGTTGATTATATGAAGCAGTTACGTTTCAAGCCATTTCAGGGAATATCGGAAAGTGAATGCGGCAAAATTGGTATTTTGAGTACGACATTGTTTCACAATACATTTGTATGAAACTTTCAAAATTCTAAATGAAAGAAGTGGCACATATATATATATATAATTATACTCAACCAGACGGTCACCTCTGGTAGATGAATTTTATTTCTTTATCGGTTTCTTGAGGGGTAAAAAATATGGGGAATATCAACTTCATATGTACGCTAGTAAAACATTTTTAATTCATGATGCGACGCACAAATACAGAAACTTGTCGGAACCGAGCTTTAAATAATATTTAAAATTCACTTTTTGTTGTCTACATACGTTGAGAGTTGCTAAAAAGTATATAAATTGAAGATTCCTATGTTACTGAATCTTCATGTGGAACACCTGAACCTGAAAGAGTAAAAAACAAGCCGAATCGATGAAGGTAACAATCCATGGCGGGTTCCTTTCTTTAATACGTAATATAATGTATATAATTCAATAAGTCTTGGGAATTCTATTGTTAAATTAATGGCTTTTTATACTTCTTGTTTCTTTACTTTGCGGAAATATTATTATTCCATTAAAATCTTCTGCAGAGAATAAAAAAAAAGAAAGGTTTTTCATTTCTAAAAGTGTGTGCAGTTCTGGAAGAGAAGGAGCGAAAGAAAAGGGCGTCGAGCAGAAAAGTAAAAACCGATTAACATATTTTTAATTTTAACTTTTAACCAAAAAAATATTTACTCACAGCAGATTTTCACAATGATGAAATGTCCGAAACTTTTATTCAAAAAAGGTAAATATTTAACTTTCTATTTCGAGAAGGTTACTTCAAAATACGATGGATGAATCAGGGAGAAAATTAAAATAACATTAACACTTTTACGTATTCCGTTGCATTTAAATGGTCTTCTAATAAAAGTTTTTTCCTCCAGCGAAAGGTAAATATGCGACAACATTCACCAGGAGCATTCATATGAAAACGATAAACAGCCGGGAAAATAACATTAAATTCAAATCAGCTTTGTGATGCAAATCCCTGTGGTGGTGCTGCCTATCGCCATAGCTCGATCCAACAGCTTATGATCATACGATCTCGACTTGACGATATTTTTATCTTAAAAGATTAATGATGACCGCATTTACTCATATTTTTCTTTTTCACGATGATGGACATCGTCATTTATTAGCCCTTACACCGTTAAAATATACGCCCTTTCATTTTACGTCAAACAAATTTTAGAAAAGAAAAGAGTTGATCGGTAACATGTTAAACTATAATAACGCATCTTCAGTTTTAGAGAAGTCATTCGCATTTTTTGCAAAATGGGTTCCGGTACGATAACAAAATTAACTAGATCATCATATGTCGTAAACTGCAGCCCAGCAGAGAACTTATACTCGTTTTGTGAGGTTGTTGCTGAAGGCTCAGCATCGCGAAACAGACGAGAAATGCGCGAGTAATGTCGACAGAAAAGGTTTCATTTTTATCTTGCAGGGCGCAACGAGGTAATCATTTGCAAAGTAATAAGAGAAAAGTGAGATGCAGATAAATGAAAAAAATGGGTTCGCTGCTCGAAAAAAAAAAAAATGAAGGCAAAATCGTGATTGGACACGGAGAAGAGGCCAAAGGAACGCAAAGGTACCGACGTGGGAAAAGAACGCCGCCGATTTCACGTGAACGTAAACTTTGCGCATTTTTAGTCAGATGAAACCGACGATGACGCTGGGATACAATCGTGGCGGCAGAAAGCACCTCGAGGAGAGAAACACCAAGTGGACGCGAAATGAATGTTTTAATGTTTTAAACCTTGCTTTTAGCCCGCTGAGCATTTCGTTTCGGTTCTCGATGGCTTCGCTAACGAAAGGGAATGGAAGAAGAAGGAGGCTTCGGACGGAGGCTCTGGACTCGTGTGGAAGAGCTCGACGAACCGAACGGGGGGGGGGGGGGGGGGGGAAATTA